>JAAGEH010000015.1:32697401-32709267 GCA_011751065.1 Lasiurus cinereus | reverse complement strand
CCTCACCTGAGGATATGTTTTTATTAATTTGAGAAAGAGAGAGAGAGAGAGATCAATTGGCTGCCTCCCATATGCACCCCAGTCCTGATGGGACCTGCAACCTTGAGTATGGGTCCTGACTGGAAATCAAACCTGCAAACTTTTGGTACACAGGATGATGCTCCAACTAACTGAGCCACACTTGTGAGGGCATAAAAGTTGAATTATTTTTTATATAAATGTCTAATCGCTAGGTTATACACCTGAAACTAATATAAAATTGTATATCAAGTGCAATAAAAATATAAAAAAGAAGACTATTTTCCAGCTTTACTGAGGTATAATTAACATGTAAAAATATATATATTTAGGTTATATAATGTGATGATTTTTAAGGTGTACAACATGATGATTTAATACACGTGCATTTTGTGAAATGATATCCACAATGAAGTTAATTAACATCCATCACCTCACCCAGTTACCTTTTTTGTTTGGTGTTGTGAGAACACTTAAAATCTACTCTCAAATTTCAAGTATACAATACAGTATTATTAACTACTAGAGGTGTGTGTGTGTCCCTCAGCCCGGCCTGCACCCTCTCCAATCTGGGACATCCCTCTCACAATCCAGAATTGCTGGCTCCCAACTGCTCGTATGCCTGCCAGCCTGATTTCCCCTAATTACTTCTGCCTGCCACCCTGATCACCCCCTAACCATTCCCCTGCTGGCCCAATTGCCCTTAACTGCCCTCCTCTGCCAGCCTGGTTGCCCCTAACTGTCCTCTCCTGCAGGCCATCTGTGGCGGCCATCATGTGTGTTGTGGTGATAGTCAATTTGCATATTAGGCTTTTATTATATAAGAGAGGATATATATATATATTTTAATATATTTTTATTGTTTAAAGTATTACATGTAGTAGTATATATCTCTTTTTTTCTCCTGTTGATCTTTCCCCAGCCTCCTCTACCCCATGTCACATGCCCTCATCCCTTCCCCCAACCCCATGTCGTATGTCCATTTGTTGTGCTTATATGCATGCATACAAGTCCTTTGGTAGATCTCTTTCCCCCGTCCCCAACACTCCCCTGCTTTCCCACTGTAATCTGACAGTCTGTTCGGTGCTTTACTGCCTCTGTATTTATCTTTTATTTATCAGGTTATAATGTTCTTTATTTTCCATAAATGAGTGAGATCATGTGGTATTTTTCTTTCATTTAACACAATGCTCTCCAGGTCCATCCATGCTGCTGCAAATGGTAAGAATGCTTTCTTTTTTATTTTTAATGTTAATATAGATGGTTTTATAATAAGTGTTTTCTTTATGGTTAAGATTTTTATTCTATTTAAGAAATCTTTTTAAAAATATTTTTTTATTTCAAAGAGGAAGAAAGAGAGAGAGAGAGAAATATTAATAATGAGAGAAAATCATCAATCATCATACATGAGATGATACCCAACCAACTGAGCCATACCAGCTAGGGCTGGTTCTCTTTTAATGGAATAAAGAAAACCTTGTTAGAAATGGTTAAATCATGTAGAATGTGATTTTAAAAATATTTTCAATTTACTCATTTTTTTATATTTTCAAGGTTGAAGAACCCATATGTAATCATTCAGAGTTTGAGGCAAACCTGGAGGTCAGTAAATTCAACTTTAGCTATTTGGGCTTAAACATCTAAGTGTAGTTGGGATAGGGCCGGGTGAGCATAGCCTAAATTTAAACTGCTTTGTTCTGTGTATTATTGTCTATTTTTATCCAGGAGTTAAAGTCTTAATCATATACAGAATTTGGTCGATAATTATATTTAAGATTTAGAAGCAAAAAAAAAGAGAATAAACTATTAATATTACGTGTGTGTGTGTGTGTGTGTGTGTGTCTGTGTCTGTGTGTCTGTGTATGTGTATGTGTATGTTTTAATTTTAAGGGTACATTTTGTTTCCGGGTTCCTGGTGTTCTTCATGATACTTTGAACACAGTCAGGATGAGAGTAAAAACAAATAAGTTATGCTATGAGGATGACAAACTGTGGAGTAATTGGAGTCCAGCGATGAGTATAGGTAAGGGAACAGGATTTCATTCAAATTTAAACCATTGATGCATAGAAACTAAGCTGAAGCAGAAAATAGGATGGGAAAGGGGATGTTCTGTATTCTTAATGTCAGCCAGTGTTACAATCGAAATGTATTTTCTGTTTAATTACTGTCAAATCACCAAATTTGCAATATACTAGTATAGCACTTTGAAAATCAATAATGCAAATGGTATTTTCTTCTCTTCTGTCCTGTCTCCATCTTTAGAAGGTAGGCATGATTAAATCTGCAGATTGTACAATGCTAGAGATTTAGCTTATGTGTAGGTGATAGAATCAAAGAATAGAACAGTGACCCTTAATGGAATTTAATGGAGATAAACCTGTATCTAGGTTTGAAAAAACCAGTTTCATTTATTAATTGAGAGGCTGAACAAGCTATTTGCCAGATTCAAGTATAAGATTGAAAGACCTGTGCTTTATGAATGTGTGTGTTGTAGGGTACATATAGGGTTTTGTTTGGCTGTAAACTCAAAGTGACTCAATATTGGATCCTTAAGTATCCCTAAAGGCAAATGCAGTCATAGCCAGCAGTGATAGTGAAGCACCTAAAACAAAGGAACGTGGGAAGGTGGGGCACAGTGTCCTGTGTACATCAGAAATGTGCTATATTCATTCTGGGCACCACATTCTAGGAGGTGCCTATTCTTGAAAGAGGGTAATCAGGATGTTGAAGAATCTCAAAATTTAGGGAGAAACACTTGATGAAGTAAGCGTGGGAAGTCATGATTGATGAGTTCTAACATTTTAGGTATTTTCAGGTTGAAGAGGAAATAGACTATCTTTTTTTATGGCTCCTTGGGGGCCAAAGAGGACCAGTTTAAGGACTTTATAACAGCTATCTAATAGCCAGAGAGACAAGTTGTTAAAGTAGTCAATTCCCTATTAATTGAGTAATTGAACAAGCTGTGTGTCAGACATGGTTGTATTAGTTATCTATTGTTGCATAACAAATTATGCCAAAATATAATGGCTAAAAAACCCATATTTACTAATTCAGTTTCTTTTTGTGTGTCAGAAATCTGGGCACAGGTTAGCAAGGTAACTGTGGCTCAAGTTCTCATCAGGTTACAGTCAAGCTATCAGTGTAGATTAGAGCCTCATCTGAAGGTTTGACTGGGGCTAGGAGTCCACTTCCAGGCTCACTACTAATGTGGTCTTTGGAGAGTCTCAATTCCTATCTGGCTGCTGGAGAGAGGGGGGCGGGGTATAACAAATTGAATTATATCCCCCGAAAAGATGTGTTTCAATTCCAACTCCTGTTACCTATGAGTGTGACCTGATTTGGAAATAGAAATTTGCAGATGTATTCAAATTGAAATGAGATCATACTGGATTAGATAAAGCCCTAAAACCAATGATTAATATTCTTATAAGTAGAAGAGAGGATACACAGAAACACAGAGAGACACACATAGCAAAGATCATATAAACATGGAGGCAGAGATTGGAGTGCTGCAGCTACAAATCAAGAAATGCCAAGGATTCTGGGAGCCACCAGAATCTAGGAACAGGTAAAGAGGGATTATTCTCTAGAGCTTTCAGAGGGAGCATGTCCTTATTGATACCTTCATTTTGGACTTTTAGCCTCCAGAACTGTGGTTCTTTTAAGCCAACCAGTGTAGTGATTTGTTAAAGCAATGTTCATGTCCTAGTGGAAAAAATAATCAAATGAATAGACATATAGTTCACGTGTTAGGTGTAACAAGGCATTAAATTAAAGACTTTGGATTTGGATAGTGCTGGATTTGAGGCTTGACTCCAACACTTATTAAACCCTTAGAGACAAGCTAGAAAACTGCTCTGAGCCTTGCCCTTCACATCTGTATAAATGAGAGACAATATTATCTATCTCTGTAGCATAGATATACATATGTAGAAGCACATAGTATGGTATCACACATATAGTAGATGCTCAATTAAGAACAGTAGTAGTGCTACTTGTTGTTAGGATTATTTTAGGTGTTCTAATAGTATTAAGTAACCAATAAGAAAAGATAGTCACTGTTAATGAGATGATGCATTTAACAGATAAAACATCTTTGTTAGTAGTGTCTGAAACCTGTTAAGATATCTTGGTTTTACATAATTTGTTTTTATTTTATTTTATTTTAATCTTTAATTTCTTTACTGATTAAGGTATTAAATATGTGTTTTCATCCCCCCATTAACCCCCCAATTCTCCCCCAAATCATGCCCTCACCTCCCTGTTGTCTGTATCCATTGGTTGGGCTTATATGCATGCATACAAGTTCTTTGCTTGATCTTTCCTTCTTACCCCCACCCTCCCCTACCTTCCTTCTAAGGTTTGACAGTCTGATCGCTGCTTCTCTGTCACTAGATCTGTTCTTATTCATCAGTTTGTTGTTCATTATATTCCATAAATGAGTGAGATCATGTGGTATTTATCTTTCTCTGACTGGCTTATTTCACTTAGCATAATGCTCTCCAGATCCATCCATGCTGTTGCAAAATGGTAAGAATGCCTTTGTGTACATAGATGATGTACCACAGTTTTTTAATCCACTCATCTGCTGATGAGCACTTAGGCTGTTTCCAGATCTTAGCTATGGTCAGTTGTACTGCTATGAACATAGGGGTGCATATATCCTTTCTGATCAGTGTTTCTAGCTTCTTGGGATATATTCCTCGAAGTGGGATCACTGGGTCAAATGGGAGTTCCATTTTTAGTTTTTTGAGGAAACTCCATACTGTTCTCCACAGTGGCTGCACCAGTCTGCATTCGCACCAGCAGTGCACGGGGGTACCTATTTTTTCTGCATCCTCACCAGCACTTTTTAAATTTTTTTTAAATTAATGTATCATTTGTTGATTAGTTGATGATAGCTCTTCTGACAGGTTTGAGATGGTATCACATTGTCGTTTTGATTTGCGTCTCTTGGATAATTAGTGACTTTGAGCATGTTTTCATGTGTCTCTTGGCTTTCCTTCTGCCCTTCTTTCAAAAAGGTTCTATTTAGGTCCATTGCTCATTTTTTTTTATTGGATCATTTATCTTCCTTGTATTAAGTTGTATAAGTTGGCTGTAGATGTTGAAGATTAAACCTTTATCAGTAATAACATTTACAAATATGTTCTCACATATAGTGGGCTTTCTTGTTTTATTGATGGTTTCTTTTGCTATGCAAAAGCTTTTTATTTTGATGTAGTCCCATTTGTTTATTTTCTCTTTAGTTTCCATTGCCTTAGGAGCAGTATCAGTGAAGAAATTGCTTTAGCGTATTTCACTGCCTGTGGATTCTACTAGTATTTTTTATGGTTTCTCATCTTATGTTTAAGTCCTTTATTCATTTTGAGTTTATTTTTGTGTATGGTGTAAGTTGATGGTCTAGTTTTATCTTTTTGCATGTATCTGTCCAATTTTTCCAGCACCATTTATTAAAGAGATTGTCTTGACTCCATTGTATGTTCATGCCTCCTTTGTTGAATATTTTTATTTTTTTAACATATTTTATTGATTTTTTACAGAGAGGAAGGGAGAGGGATAGAGAGTCAGAAACATCGATGAGAGAGAGATACATAAATCCACTGCTTCCTGCAAGCCCCCCACTGGGGATGTGATGGAAACTAAGGTACAAGCCCTTGACCGGAATCGTACCTGAGACCCTTCAGTCCACAGGCCAACGCTCTATCCACTGAGCAAGTCGGTTTTGGCCTTTGTCAAATATTAAAGGAGCATAGTGGTTTAGGTTGATTTTTGTGTTCTCTATTCTATTCCATTGGTCTATATGTCTGTTCTTGTGCCAGTACCAAGCTGTTTTGAGAACACTGGCTTTGTAATACAGTTTGATATCTGGTATTGAGATCCCACCTACTTTGCTCTTCTTTCTCAGGATTGCTGCAGCTATTCGGGGTCTTTTTTTTTCGTTCCGAGATGAATTATTGTAACGTTTGTTCTAGGTCTGTGAAATATGCCTTTTGTATTTTAATGGGGATTGTATTGAATCTATAGATTTCTTTGAGTAGTATGGGCATTTTAATGATGTTGATTTTACCAATCCATGAACATGGTATATTCTTCCATGTCTTCTTCTATCTCTTTTTTTCAGTGCTGTGTAGTTTTCCACATATAGGTCTTTTACCTCCTTAGTTAAGTTTATTCCTAGTTATCTTAACTTTTTTGGTGAGATGGTAAATGGGATTGCTTTTTTAGTCTCTCTTTCTGTGAGTTCACTATTGGTCTAAAGAAATGCCATAGATATCTTGGCACTAATTTTGTATCCAACTACATTGCCAAATTCATTTAAGTCTGATAATTTTTTGATGGAGTCTTTAGGGTTTTCTATGTACAGTATCATCTAATCTGCAAATAAGGCCAGTTTTACTTCTTTTCCATTTTGGATACCTTTTATTTCTTCTTGTCTGATCGCAATGGCTAATACTTCCAGTACTATGTCAAATAAGAGTGGCAAGAGTGGTCATCCCTGTCTTATTTTTGTTCTTGGGGGAAATGGTTTTAGTTTTCGACCATTAAGTATGATGTTGGCTGTGGGTTTCTCATATATTGCTTTTATTATGTTGAGGTATGATCCTTTTAATCCTACCTTGCTAAGAGTTTTTATCAAGAAATGGTGCTATATTTTGTCAAATGTTTTTTCTGCATCAATTGATATGATTGTGTGATTTTTATCTCTCAATTTGTTTATGTGATGTATCACGTTTATTGATTTGAGGTTATTGTATCATCCTTGCATCCCCGGGATAAATCCTACTTGGTCATGGTGTATGTTCTTTCTGATGTATTGCTGGATCTGATTTGCTAGAATTTTGTTGAGGATTTTGGCATCTATGATCATGAGAGATATTGGCCTATAATTCTTTCATTGTGTTGCCTTTATCTGGTTTCATATGAGGGTAATGCTGCCTTCATAGAATGAGCTTGGAATTGTTCCTTCCTCTTGAATTTTTTGGAATAGTCTGAGGAGGATAATTTTAGTTCTTCCTTGAATGTTTTTTAAAACTCCCCTTTGAAGCCATCTGGCCCCAGGCTTTGTTTGCTGGGAGTTTTTTGATGACTGCTTCAATTTCTTCCATAGTTATTGGCCTATTGAGATTTTTGAATCTTCCTAATTTAGTTTTGGAAGGTTGTGTTTTTCTATAATTATGTCCATTTCCTCCAGGTAGTCTAGTTTCTTTGAATAGAATTGTTCATAGTATTTTTTTTAAATGCCATAGATTTCTTGGCATTAATTCTTTATCCTTCCAGAGTATTTTTTTAACAATTCTTTGTATTTCGGCAGGGTCTGTTGTTATTTCTCTTCTTTCATTTATGATTTTATTTATTTAGGTCCTCACTGTTTGCTTCTTGGTGAGCCTGGCTAGAGTTTCATCAATCTTGTTTATCCTTTCGAAGAAACAGCTCCTGGTTTCATTGATCTTTTGCATTGTTTTTTGGTCTCTATGTCATTTATTTCTGCTCTGATCTTTATTTTCTCCTTCCTTATGCTCACTCTGGGCTTTTCTTGTTGCTCTCTTTCTAATTTTTTGAATTGTAGAGTTAGATGACTTACTACCATTTTTTCTTATTTTTTGAAGTAGTCCTGTAGAGCTATAAACTTCCTTCTCAGGACTGCTTTCATTGTGTCCCATAGATTTTGGATTGTTGTGTTTTTATTGTAATTAGTTTTCAGGACATTTTTAATTTCTTCTTTGCTCTCATTGGTAACCCGGTCCTGGTCAGCTTGGGGAACTGGATTTCACAGAGTTTTTTGGAGTGTTTTTATTGTAGTTTATTTCTAATAACTGTGGTCTGAGAAAATGCTTAGTATAATTTCAATCTTCTTGAATTTGGGGAGACTTTGCTTGTGACCGAATATGTGGTCTATTTTTTGAAAATGTCCCATATGTACTTGAGAAGAATATATATTCCATGCCTTTGGGATAAAATCTTCTGAAGATGTCAATTAAGTCCATCTGATCTAGTGAGTCATTTAGGATTGTTTTTTCTTTGCTGATTTTTTGTGTAGAGGGTTTATCCGGGATGTCAGGGTGTATTAAAGTCCCCTACTATGATTGTATTGTTTTTGATGTCTCCCTTATATCTTCCAGGAGTTTTTTTTTAATGTATTGGGGTGCTGCTGCATTGGGTGCATATATGCTTATCAGGGTTATATGCTCTTGTTGTATCAATCTCTTTAGTATTATGAAGTGGCCTTCCTTATCTCTTGTTATGGCCTTCACTTTGAGGTCTATTTTGTCAGATATAAGCATTGCTACCCCAACTATTTTTTTTCATTTGCATTTGCCTGAAATATATTTTTGTATCTCTTCACTTTCAGTCTGTTTCAGTCCTTTGTTCTGAGGTGGGTCTCTTGTAGACAGCATATATATGGGTCATGTTTTTTTATTCATTCAGCCACTCAATGTCTTTTGATTAGAGCATTTAGTCCATTTACGTTTAAAGTTATTATTGAAAGGTACTTGTTTGTAGTCATTTCTATTTTTATGCCTGTGTTCCTTCTTACCTTTTTATTTCTTCTTTTTGCAGCATTTCCTTTAGCATTTCTTGCATTCCTGGCTTGGTAGTGATAAACTCCCTTAGCCTTTTTTTGTCTGTGAAGCTTATGATTTCCCCTTCAATTCTGATTGGTAGTCTTGCTGGATAGAAGGGATTCAGTCCTTTGCTTTGCAACACTTCGTATACTTTCTTACATTTCCTTCTGGCTTGATGTGTTTCTGTTGAGAAATCATTTGATAATTGGACTGGGGATCTTTTATAGCTAACTCTGTCTCTCTCTTGCAGTCTTTAAGATTCTCTCTTTGTCATTAATATTTGCCATCGTAAGACATACCTTGGTGTGGGTCTTTTGGGATTCAGCTTTTTTCTTCCCCATATCCAGGAAGTTTTCTGTCATTATTTCTTCAAATACATTTTCTAATCCTTGCTGCTCTTCTTTTCCCCTGGCACCCTATTATATGTTTGTTACTTTGTTTTGTGTTGTCCCAAAACTCCCTTAGGCTCTCCTGCTTTTTAACTTTTTTTTCCAGTTGCTGTTCAGCTTGAGCTTATTTCTCTACCTTATCTTCTAACTCACTAATTCAGTCCTCTGCTTCTTCTAGTCTACTGTTGAAACCTTCCATGGTGTTTTTTATTGTAGTTATATCACTTTTCATTTCTTCCTGAATCTTGCATAGGTTGTTGATTTTCTCATCCATCTGGTGAATGAATTGTGCAACCATAACTCTGAATTCTTTTTCTGTCATGTTGCATGCTTCAATTTCACTAATTTCCTTTCTTGGCAACTTCTCATTTTCTTGCCTCTGTGGATTGTGTTGTCTTCCCATTCTGATCATCACCAGAAGGTTCAAATGTCGAGTTCTGTGGGCCTGGGCCATGTGTAGTGGGAGCTTTGCACTACCCAAGTGTTACTGAAGATCTCCAACACTAAGATGTGTGGCTGCCATGGGTTGGTGGGAACCAGGCTCACCCAGAGTCAGTGTTACTAGCACTTAGTGTGGCCTCATGTATGCACCTAGAATCAGGGACCCCGCTTGCACCATGCTGAAATAAGAGACCCTGCTGGCATGTGCCAAAAATCAGAGCCCCCTAGGGCATCATAGGAGTCAGAGTTCTTCTATGCCTGCACCAAGAATCGAGTATCAGCGTCTCTGTTGCTTTGTGCAACCTCTTGCTGAGAATCAGGGTCCCTGTGTGTGCATGCACCAGAATTGGAGTCACTGGCTCTTAGTTTGAATGCACTGGGAGTCAAGGATCCCATGTTCACGCGATAAGAAACCGAGTCAAGTCACTGGCGCTCAGTGTTGCATCCTGCTTGGAGAATTGGAGTCCCGATCATCTTGGGGGACTGGGTTGCACATTAGCACTGTGTCAGTAGGAGGTCCGCTCCTATGCTGCAGAAAACAGACTTCCATGTGCACTTGCCCAGAATTGAAGTCAGGTGGCACTGCTGCCCTGTGTGCACATCGGGTTTGGTCACCTGATTGCACTTGGGGAACAGAGTCCCAGTGTTCACTAGCTCCCAGGCTCAAATTCCTATAGCAGAGCTGCAGCCTGTGCTAGGGACGGGTCTATCAGTTACTATGGCGCTGACTGCGAGCCTGCGAGGAGGGGTATAGGGTTTGTGACTCACAGAAATCTGCGGCCGAGATGTCTGGATTCTTGGTGTCTGTGGGTCTGCGGCTGTGGTCTCATGTTTCTGTCCCCAGTGGCCGCAAGGTCCTGGTTTTTGTCTGAGACCAGACTGGGTGGTGCTGAGGTCAGGATCCTAGCCTCAAGCAGCTCTCTTTCTCAAGATTACATGGTTTCTGTGCCCACGCTGGCTGCCCTGGAGTGTCTCTGTTGGAAGTGGGGCTCCGCCATCTAAAACTGCCTGGTGTGTCAGCCCCTTGGAAGGCCTGCAGAATCTAACTGTCCCTTGCTCATACACACACACACTGCACACATCCACACAGTCCTCTATTGCTCCCCCATTCTCTCACACTCTCTCCCTCCCTACCTTCTTGCCGATCGCCATTTTTGCAATGTTCAGAATCAGTTTTAGATAATTTTTAAGGTGTTTATTTATTCATGGAATTTAGGTACTAGAGCAAGCCCTCCCCCCACTATTAAGATAACAGAGGATAAGTTAATTGAAGGGTTTTGGAAAATAGTTTGGGCCAGAGGGCAGAAATATCTGTGACCTCACTACTCTAATAGAACTGTTGCTTGGTTTATTTCTAAAAGAATTTTATTTCTCATATCTTTCTGTTTGTTTTCCATTTTCCAGGTAAGAAGACCAATACAACACTCTATATCACCATGTTACTCATAATTCCAATCATTGTTGCAGGTGCAATCATAGTCCTTCTGCTTTATCTAAAAAGGTAAGGCAACTGCCTAGGCACGCTTGATAGTTTCTGCTAGCCTGGTTGCTATGGTTATTACTCTGTGTTGGTGTTTGATGTTTATTAAAAGCATTTGAATTATAACTGACTTTTGATAGTATAGCATGGCAAAGCGGTATTATTATGCACATTTTATGGTGAGGGAAGTGTTAGTCAAGTTTCCCAGGGTTCTGCTCAGGCACTACTTTCTTTGCATGTGTTTCGAATTGTTGCTAGGCCTTACATTCATTCTACTCTTTCAAATGTCTAATTTATTGACAGTTGGTAGGAGTGAAGTTTTAAAAATAGAAACAATTGTTCATTAAATGACTTGTATGGTATGAATGCAAAGCATGCTGCTACTTAATCCTGTAGGAAAGAGCTTCACCAACTTGAATGTAATATATGGTATTCATTCCTTGAGAATGTTTTCCCTTCTCTATCCAACTATAGGGACTAGTCTGGTGTCATCATTTGCTCTTTCAGTAAATACCTACTGAGATAAGGTTATTAAGCTGGGTCTAAACCAATATTATATCATCATGTCAATAGTCATTCAATGTACATTTCTTGAGTGCCTATTTATGTGCCAGTCACTGTCCTCATTGCTGGCATTACAGCAGTGAACAGGACAAAGTCCCTATCTACATTCTAGGATGGATATATATGTTGTGTACCAAAAATGTATACACACACTTTAAATAATTATAAAGGCAGTGTTTATTAAGATATATTTCATTTTCAAACATGAGCTATTAGCTGATAAAGTATGTATACATTTTTGGGGGATACCCTGTATATATAAAACAAATAAAATTATACACACACACACACACACACACACACACACACACACACACATATAGATAGATAGATAGAGGGGGGATAGATATAGATATAGAAGATATAGATATAGATATAGATATAGATATAGATATAGATATAGATA
>JAAGEH010000015.1:32453127-32697391 GCA_011751065.1 Lasiurus cinereus | reverse complement strand
AGATATAGATATAGATATAGATATAGATATAGATATAGATATAGATATAGAGCTAAGACTGGTTTGGCTCAGTGGATAGAGCATCAGCATGTGGACTGAAAAGTCCCAGGTTCGATTCCGGTCAAGGGAATGTACCTTGGTTGCAGGCACATCCCCAGTAGAGGGTGTGCAGGAGGCAGCTGGTAGATGTTTCTCTCTCATCAATGTTCCTAACTCTCTATCCTTCTCCCTTCCTCTCTATAAAAAAGTCAAAAAAGTATTTAGATATACTGATATACAGAATGATAGATAGATAGATAGTTAGATGATAGATAGATAGATAGATAGATAGATAGAATAGATAACAAATAATAAATACTATGACTTCATATAGCGAGTAGTATAGTTATGGGGGTGATGTGGAGGAAGGCTAGATATTCAGAGAAAGAGTATTACAGGCCAAGGAAATAGTAAGTGCAAAGGATCCAAGGCTGGGATGAGCTTTGTGTGTCTTATTGGAGTAGAGTGTGCAAGGGAGAGAGCGACAGGAGATGAGGCTGGAGAGGTAGCAGGGCTAGATCATGTAGGCCATGGCAAGAAATTAGATTTTATCTTAAGCATAACGGGGAAACATTGGAGAGTTTTAAGCAGAGGAGGGATGTGATCTGATTTACTGTCATAAAAGATCACTATAGTTGCTGAGTGAAGAATGGGCAAGCATGGAAGCAGCAGATTAGAAGATGTTGCAGGGTTGAGGGGAAAGGTGAGGGTTGCCTAGGCTAGGTGTTGGCAATGGAAGTAGTAAAAACTGGTCTGATGTGAGATATATTTTCAAGGTAGAATTGATAGCACTAGCTGATGGATGTTTCTCTGTAGAGATGTGGCAGAAATTGAAAATGCAAACATAATTCAAGATTTTTGGCTTCAGCCAACTAAGTAAACACTGGAGCCAGTTACTCAGTATGTAATAGAGAAATTTGTGAGGAGAGCAGGCTTTAATGTAAAGGTGAGAACTTCAGTTTTTTTTTTTTAATTTTAGCAAATCTTTAATTTTCATATTATTACAATTGTTCCTTTTCCCCACTCCCCCCATATCTCCCCTCCACCTGGTTTCCACCCCACCCTCGGCCCTTACCTCCCTCCCATTGTCCTCATCCATAGGTCTATGATTTTTGTCCAGTCTCTCCCTGCATCCACCCTCACCTCTTTCCCCCTGAGAATTATCAGTCCACTCCCTTTCTATGCCCCTAATTCTATTATATTCACCAGTTTATTCTGTTCATCAGATTTTCAATTCACTTGATTTTTAGATTTACTTGTTGATAGATATATATTTGTTGTTCATAATTTTTACCTTTATCATTTTCTTCTTCCTCTTCTTAAAGAATACCTTTCAGCATTTCATATAATACTGGTTTGGTGCTGATGAACTCCTTTAGTTTTTTCTTATCTGTGAAGTGCTTTATCTGCCCATCAATTCTGAATGATAGCTTTGCTGGGTAGAATAATCTTGGTTGTAGGTTCTTGCTATTCATCATGTTGAATATTTCTTGCCACTCCCTTCTGGCCTGCATAGTTTCTGTTGAGAAATCAGCTGATAGTCGAATGAATGTTCCCCTGTAGGTAATGAACTGTTTTTCTTTTGCTGCTTTTAATATTCTCTCTTTGTCTTTTGCTCTTGGCATTTTAATCATGATGTGTCTGGTGTGGTCCTCTTTGGATTCCTTTTGTTTGGGGTTCTGTGTGCTTCCTGGACTTGTAAGTCTATTTCTTTCACCAGGTGGGGGAAGTTTTCAGTCATTATTTCTTCAAATAGGTTTTCAGTATCTTGCTCTCTCTCTTCTTCTGGTACCCCCATAATTCTGATATTGGTATGCTTGAAGTTGCCCCAGAAGCTCCTTACACTATCTTCACATTTTTGGATTATTTTTTCTTTTTGTTTTTCCAGTTGAGTGTTTTCTACTTCTTTGTATTTCAAATCTTTGACTTGATTCTTGTGTTCCTCTAGTTTGCTGTTAGGTCTTTGTGTAATATTTTTTTTTATTTCAGTCAGTGTATGTTTAATTTCTAGTTGGTCCTTTTTTATCTCCTCTTGGGTCTTGCTAAATTTATCCATCCTTTCTAGGAAATTCTTGATAAACCTTATAATCGTAGTTTTGAACTCTATATCCAGTCGTTTGTTTTCCTCCATTAAATTTGTGATCTGTTCCTTTGTCTCCGCATTTTCACTGCTTCCCTGAGTTAGTAGAGTAGCTTTGTGTGCTAGCTGTCCTATATGACCCAGTAGCTCTGCCTCCCCAGTTACCTGAGGTGGACACTCTTGGTGCACCCTTTTGTGAACTGTGTGTAGTCTTGTTGTAGTCAATTCTTGATTCTTGTTGGTATCACTGGGGGATTGACCTCCAAGCCAATTGGTTTTGAGGATCAGCTTTGTCTGCGCATGCAGGCTTGCTTCCAGAACTCTGCCTTTCAGTTCCCCTGAGTTTCTGTGCCCTCTAGGGACCCGTATGAGTCTGGGTCCCCAGGGTCTCACCCGAAACTGGGGTTCAGTGCAATTGGACCTGGATTTCAGTGCTGTTGTGAGGTTCTATTTTCCTCCCTCTAGAGCAGTGGTTCTCAACCTTTCTAAGGCCACGACCCTTGCATACAGTTCCTCATATGGTGGTGACCCCCAACCATGAAATTTTGCTACTGTTATGCATTGTGATGTAAATATCTGCATTTTCTGATGGTCTCAGGCGACCCCTGTGAAAGGGTCATTCGACCCCCAAAGGGGTCGCGACCCACAGGTTGAGAACCACTGCTCTAGAGGAAGCCAGGTACAATCAGCAGTCACGCTCTGATTGTGCACTTTCGCATGCACTTTCTCATGCACTTTCATGAGCCCCCAGACTTCTGTCTTTTGTGGCTCCCCTAAGTGTTCGTGCACTCCTTCCTTTTCACAACAGTCCAGACTCCCCCTATGAGTCTTTCCTGGAGCTGGGGTTCAGTGCAGTTGGGATTTTCCATCTCCCTCCCACTAGAGGAAGCCAGCCAGACCCTCCTCTGCCCATCCTCTCCACGAGCATATCTCTGTACCTCAGCTTTTTACAGTTCCTCTGGGTCTCCATGAGCCCCTCTCTTTACTTCTAATTGTAGAATTTTCACTCAGCCAGCTTTCCTGTGGTTCTGGATGGTGTCCGTTCTCTTAGTTGTAGTTTTTAAATTGTTGTGCGAGGCAGCAGCTTAGGTGTTCACCTATGCCACCATCTTGGTTTTTCTCTGGAGAACTTCAGTTTTGAACACAAGTTTAAGATGCCTACTATATATCCTAGTAGAGATGTTAAATAGGTAGTTGTATACATGAATCTAGAGCTTAAGAGAGGACTGGGCTGGATATAGAATTTTGGAAGACCTTGGCATGTGAATGGATTGAAAGGACTAAGATGTAAAGAAAGTGCTCATAAAGTGAGGGAAATAAAGAGGACAAAATCTGAATCCTGGGGCACACCAATGTGTAGAGACCTCAGAGAGGAGGTAATCCACCATCTCTATATAAAAATATAGCAGAGAAGTAAGAAAAAAAAAACAGAAAAAAGAGTAATTTATTCTGTTTTAGGAATACGATATTCTGTTTTCCAAAATTATTAATAGTAAGCTCCCATCTTATCTATGATAACTAAAGCATTATTATTATTAAACTAGAGGCCTGGTGCATCAAATTTGTGCACAGGGGTGGGTGTCCTTCAGCCCAGCCTGCTCCTTCTCAAATCTGGGACCCCTTGAGGGATGTCTGACTGCCTGTTTAGGCCCAGTCCAGATAGGGCAGTCGGACATCCCTCTCACAATCCAGGACTGATGGCTCCCAACTGCTCACCTGCCTGCCTTCCTGATTTCCCCTAACCACTTCTGCCTGGCAGCCTGATGACCCCCTAACCATTCCACTGCCAGCCTGTTTGCCCCTAACTGCCCTACCTTGTGGGCCTGGTCACCCCTAACTTCCCTCCCCTGCAGTCCAAGTCACCCCCAATTTCCCTCCTCTGCTGGCCTGGTCGCCCCTAACTGCCCTCCCCTGCAGGCTTGATCACTCCCAACTGCCCTGCCTTGCAGGCCTGGTCTCTCCCAACTGCCCTCCCCTGCTGGCCTGATCACCCACAACTGCCCTCCCTTGCAGACCTGGTCCATGCCAACTGCCCTCTCCTGCTGGCCATCTTGTGGTGGCCATCTTGTGTCCACATGGGGACAGGATCTTTTGACCACATGGGGGCAGTCATCTTGTGTGTTGGAGTGATAGTCAATCTGCATATTACTCTTTTATTAAATAGGATAGAGGTGGGTTCATATGTGGGGGCCAGCTGGTTTGCCCTGAAGGGTGTCCTGGATCACAGTGGGTGTTCCCTTGGGGATTGGGGTGGCCTGAGTGAGGGGCCTGTGGTGGTTTGCAGGCCAGCCATGCCCCTCCGCCCCACAGTGTCCCAAGCAGAGACCCTGGTATCTGGGATTTATTTATCTTCTAAATTGAAACTTTGTAGGCTGGAGGGGAGCCAAGCCTTCTGTTCCATAGCCATTGAAACTTTGTTGCCCTAAGTGGAGGCCTGCCAGCCAGGGTGTGCAAAAAGCTTGGCTTCCTCTATCGCCAGGGGCAACCCAAACCTCCCTCCTGCTCTCTCTGTGGCTGTAGCCATCTTGGTTGGGCTAATTTGCATGCTCGCTCTGATTGGCTGGTGGGAGTGGCTGGTGAGTGTAGCGGAAGAACAGTCAATTTGCATATAACTCTTTTATTAGATAGGATGACAGGGTATCACACATACAATCATAATCGTGAGGTGATGAATTTGATTGTGGTGCTCATTTCACAATGTATACATACATTAAAGCATCATATTGTATATAGACCTCAAATATATACAATTATTTGTCAAGTATATCACAATAAAGCTGTAAAAGTTTTTAAATGGTAGGGTATGAGTAAGTCTGCCTATCCTGAAAATCCCCTTACTCCACCCACACTTGATCCTATTTGGACGTTGATTTCTCAGCTTGTTCTGTCACTATAGATCATTTGCATACCATGTCTTCAGTCCAAGCCTTCTTTCTTTTTAAAAAAATATTTTTTTACTGATTTCAGAGAGAGGAAGGGAAAAGGAGAGAGGAATAGAAACATCGATGATGGGAGAGAATCATGGATTGGCTGCCTCCTGAATGCCCCCTACTGGGGCTGAGCATGCAACCTGGGCATGTACCCTGATAGGGATCAAACCATGACTTCCTGATTCATGGGTCGATGCTCAATCACTGAGCCACATCGGCCAGGCTGTCTAAGCCTTTTTTTAATATGCTGTATTTAAGTATGATGTTCCTATGGGGTGAAAGATTTGATAAAAAATGTCTCTGTTTTCTTAGGCTCAAGATTATTATATTCCCTCCAATTCCTGATCCTGGCAAGATTTTTAAAGAAATGTTTGGAGATCAAAATGATGATACCCTGGTAAGTTCTGACTCCATGAGATTCAAAATTGGGTTTTTTGGAGGCTGTAGGATTTGTTTTAACATATATATATATATATAATTTACCATTTTCACCATTTTTAAGTGTATAGTTCAATGGCATTAAGTACATTTATAATGTTGTGCAACCATCATCATATTTACAGAACTTTTTCATCATCCCAAACAGAAACTGTGCCCATTAAACCATAACTCTCCATTCCCCTCAGCCCCTGGTAACCTCTATTCCACTTTCTATGTTTCTGAATTTGCCTATTCTAGGTATCTCATATAAGCAGAATCCTTCATTATGTGCCCCTTTATGTCTGGCTTCTTCCACTTAACATGTTTTCAAGGTTCATCCATGTTGTAGCATGTGTCAGAATTACATTTCTTTTTTAAAAATATATTTTTATTGCTTTTTAGAAAGAGAAGAAGGGAAAGGGATTAGAGAGATAAAAGCATCGATTAGAAAGAAACATCATAGATTGGCTGTCTCCTGAACACCCCCCACTGGGGACCAAGTTTGAAACCTGGGCATATTCCCTGACCAGGAATCAAACTAGCAACCTCTTTTTTTTTTCTTTAAAAATATTAAAACCCTTTAATAACCATTTCAAACTTTACCACATCATAATGTGAAAAGATAAAATAAATGATTAGAAGTGAGCTAAACCCACAAACCTTGTCCATCACAAATCCCTCTGCCTATACAAACATCCTCTTTCCTCCAGTTCCAGAGGATGAGGTACTCCCTCCCACCCCTTGTTAAGGCCAACCCTCTTCCTATTCTGCTAATCTAATTCTTTCCCATTCTTTTCAATCTGTCCCCCAAACATTCTCTTTTTTTATGAATTCAATCTCTTCCTCTCCCTTAGGTTTCCTTGCCCTCTGACTATGAACGTGTTCAAGCTTCTTCTTCCAAAATATAAAATTCACCCTTGACCTCGTCCCCTTCTCTAGTTCTGACTCTCTTTGATGAGAAACTAGATGACACTCATCATCTTCAGTTCCTCACACAGTGTTCTGCAACCTCTTTTTTTTAAAAAAAATTTATTAATGTGTTACATTGCCCCCCCTCTCAGGCATACGCTAACCCCCCAGTGTCTTGTGTTCATTGGTTATGTTTATATGCATGCATACAAGTCCTTTGGTTGATCTCTTATTTACCCCACCTCTCCTTAACCTTCCTGCTGTAATTTGGCAGTCTGTTTGATGCTTTACTGCCTCTGTATCTATCTTTTTGTTCATCAGTTTATAATGTTGTTTATTATCCACAAATGAATGAGAACATGTGGTGTTTCTCCTTCATTGACTGGCTTTTTTCACTTAGCATAAGGCTCTCCAGCAACCTCTTGGTGCATGGGTCAATGCTCAACCAGAGCCACACCAGCTGTGGCAGAATTACATTTCAAAACTGGTTATTTGAAATTATATTTTTTCTAAAATATTAATGAAGAGCTGATTGAAAATGTATCTCAGTCCACACATAGCATTTAAGAAGTCCCCAGAACACTCTGTCTCATATCACTTAGCTTCATTCTCTTTCTGGGGTAGGGGACATATTTTATCCAAACCTACAGGGGGAAGAGCCTTTGTTATGAAACTAGCCTAATCGGCAAAGCTCTGACTCCTGGATAATTTTTACCACTTGATTTGTGGAAATAGAAAAATAGGGTAAACAATTAAAATAGATTTTACTCATGCTGTTGTCTGGAAAGCTGCCCTCTGCATGGAAATAAAGCAAACCACCCCAACTGTTATAGTTAGTTTGCTGCAAACTCTCATATTATCATTTATGGCTTATGGGATCAAGGGGGGGTTGAAGTTCCTCTGATAAATATATTCACTCAAATAAAATAATGAAGACATTAAATGAAAGAAATGTCAATATTATATTATCATGTGTATCTTAAGTTAGTAATATCAGGGATAAAGCAGTTAATTTGGGGAAGCAGTTCAGCATAGTAGATAATAGGCTAGGCTCTGGAGTCATATTGTCTGGATTCAAATCTCTGCTGTGGCACTTACCATCTACTTGACCTTAGGTAACTTTCTTAACCTCTCTGTGCCTCAGTTTCCCATTTATAAACAGGAGGTAATGATACCACCTGCCTCGTGGCATTGTTATGTGGATTAAATTAATTTAATACATAAAGGCCACTTAGTGTGCCTGGCACATTATAGATGCTTAGTAAGTATTAATGATAACATTTTCATAATACTTTGTATTTATCTTTAGCCTCAAACAATTTTTGTAATAATGAGTGATTCACAGTGGCAGCAAAGATATGTGGCTAGGGAAGAAAGGGCAGGGAGACTGACATGCTAGCTGAGGACAGTTCATTTGGATCACTTTTTCACCAAGTCATAGTCATAGATGGTGGGTAACTGCCAGAGCCTAGGGTATAGAGCACCACTAGGCAGGTCGGTACAGAGTCAGCTACCTGAGAAGGAAATTGTACACTGTAATTAAGGTGAATATGTCAACCAGTTCTTCAACTTTAGTCGAGTCCCAATCAACTAGAACTAATAACAACATAGAATCCTGGGCCCTAGCTCTATACATTCTGATTTAGCAGGTCTGGGATGGGGCCCAGGAGTTTGTATATTTGATAGGAGCCCACAGATGATTCCTATCATGGCAAGATAGTCTGTGGAGTAGACCAGTGGCCGGCAAACCCATTAGTCAACAGAGCCAAATATCAACAGTACAACGATTGGAATTTCTTTTTAAGAGCCAACTTTTTAAAACTTCTTCTACCACTTCTTCAAAATAGACTCGCCCAGGCCGTGGTATTTTGTGGAAGAGCCATACTCAAGGGGCCAAAGAGCCTCATGTGGCTCACGAGCCTCAGTTTGCCAACCGTGGGACCAGACTTTGAAAATCACTATTACCATTTATTATGTGCCAGGTAGTGTAATATGTGCTTTGCTTACATTTCCTTATTGAATGCCTGTGATGTAGGTGCTGTTAGTACCATTTTACAGATGAGGAAATGGAGCCTCAGCAAAGTTAAGTAACTTTACTGAGGTCGCATAGTAGGTAAAGTTTAGGTGGGATTTGACCGAGGACTATCTCATTCCAGAGTTCTCTCTTTCCATTGTGCTGCATTGCCTCTTTGAGATAGAATGCTTGTCCTCAAGATCATCACCCTCTTCAAAGAGTTGTCTACGATAGAAGTAGAAGGTTGTGTTAGGGGAGTTCTGAGAAAAAGATGTGGAGTCACATTTTGGCTGGGCTTATATGGGAAGGTATTAGAAATGTCATTCTGACAATAGGAGGGAAGGGATTAAAGATGGGAGGCACTAGCATGTTAGCAAACTGGGAACATAGTCCTAAATTTGCCCCATAGATGTTTTGTTTGGCCAGCGTGATACATACATATTTTTTTCAATTTGTAATCATAAACAGGGTACACACTCTCCAATTTATCTTGGGCCCTACCATTCCTAATTCCCACTGTGGTTTCACAGGATGACCTAACATGCCAAACCCCTAAAAGGTATTTGAGTTTGCTACCCCTGTTATCAGAATGAAGACCAGTCCAAGTGCCATAACCCAAATGCCCAATATCTGTGAAAACATGTTTGGACTCACTAATACACACAAGTCATGCCAATCAAAACATAGATGAGAAAAAAATTTTCAGCCTAATAAATTTCTAAAAAGTGATAATAGCCAGTGTTAAACAAGAGGGTGAGGACCTGGACTTTTAAAACACTTCTGGGGATCCTGTAAAATAGTATATATTCCTTCTGGAGAACAACTTGGTAAATTGTAACAGGAATATTTGATCTTGTAATTATACTTTTAAGAATCTATTTTAAGGAAATAATCCAGCAATGGCCAAGGAGTGTCAATGCAGTATTTTTTTCTAATATGAAAAATTAGAAATGAATAAAACATCAGCGATTGAAATTAGTTTTTAGAAGTTAGGCTTTCAAAGCATTTAATGTCATAGTAAAATGTTTATGATATAAAATAAACATATTATAAATGTGTAGTGTATTATAATCCTAATTTTAAAAAATGGATGGTTGGAAATGGGTCAAAATGATCAACTCTGGCAAAGTTATTGTGGATAATTTCATTCTCTCTACCTTTCTGAAATTTCTAAATTGCCTGTAATGAACATGTATTGCTTTTATGATAAAAAGAAACCCTGTATAAGTTTTTAAGGCAACAGAGAGTATTGTAATCATCCAGGTCTGAGAGATAATAGGAACTTGACCCAGAGTGGTAGCAGAGGAAATTGATGCGAGAGGCATTAAACCTCAGTATATATCTTTAAAATCTAAGAATATTCTCAAGGATTAGTACATAGATAATTGCAGAACCTGAATGAGAAGCCATTATAATCTAAATTACTGACTCATATCCAAAGAAATATTCCATTTTTTTTTTGCTTGTGATGGTTGCAGACCATTAAATAAAATCCGTCTTTAAAATTAATAAAAATGCTAGACTGGGGATAGGGTAATAGAACAAATTTTCATGTTTCATTTTTAACCAAATTAGCAATCTTCTTTCTTTATATGGCAGTAATCTTCCCAAAGTGAACTGCATATCTAACAGAAATATTAATCTTTTATTTCCAGAATCATTAAATTCTAGAATGAATATAGCCTTAGAGTTCACCTAATGAGTTAGATGTTTACATGGTTAATTATATTTCTTTAATTATAAAATTTTAAAACTCTAGATTCAAGTCCTACCCCTTCACTTGAGAGATGGGGACATTGGATGCTACAGAGAAATTTCTCAAGGATTAGTACAAAGATAATTGCAGAACCTGAGTGAGAAGACATTATAACCTAAATTACTGACTCATGATCCAAAGAAATATTCCATGCCCTTTCTAAATATGTTTTTCTTCCATACTACACCATCAGTAGTTCTTTTAAAAAAGTCATTTAGGCCCTAGATGGTTTGTCTCAGTGGATAGAGCATCAGCTTGTGGACTAAAGAATCCTGGGTTTGATTCCAGTAAGGGCACATGCCTGGGTTGCAGGCTCTATCCCCAGTAGGAGGCATGCAGGAGGCAGCCAATCAATGATTCTATCATCATTGATGTTTCTGTCTCTCTCTCCCTCTCTCTTTCTCTCTGAAATCAATAAAAATATATTTTAAAAAAACCTAACATTGCTAATGTTAGTTTTTTTTTTTTAAATCACTTAGGTGTGGCCATAAATAAATTAAATCTGTGTCATTTTCCTTAAGGGTTCTAGTGTTTTGATAATGTTTTGTTCATCACTGTAGTAACATTTTAGCTAACAGCATTTCTTCCTGTTCATTGCTGTTTGTCTTTTCTCTGTGACTAATTGGGCTGATGGCCATATTGTGGGGATACACAGAGGGGACTGATTGCTTCTCCTTTGCATCTTTTTCATCCATAAAAAATTATCTTTTCTTCTCCTATTTCTTGGAAACCAATGATGTTTTCAGTATTGTGCCAGTTTTGCATTCCTAATTGGGAAGTAGCTTTTTAACTTGGGAGTTGACTTCAAAATATTGCTGATTTTTTTAAATTTCAGTATATAACTTTAAAAACTAAGAATATTATCCTGTACTAGAGGCCCCATGCACAAAATTCATGCACTCATTGCTGGGGGGTTCCCCTCAGCCCAGTCTGCACCCTCTCACAATGTGGGAGCCCTCAGGGGATGTCCCTTCCGGGGAAGGGCCTAAGTTGGCAGTAGGACATCCTTAGCACTGCCACGGAGGCTGCCGCTGCACTCACCAGCTGTGAGCCCAGCTTCTGGCTGAGTGGTGCTTCCCCTGTGGGAGCACACTGACCACCAGGGGGCATCATAGCTACCAGTCATTCTGCTGTCTGGTCATTTTGCATATTAGCCTTTTATTATATAGGATGGTGAAAATAGCATGACCACACTTTAAGAATTCTTTCTTTTTTTAATATATATTTTTTATTGATTTCAGAGAGGAAGGGAGTGGGAGAGAAAGATAGAAACATCAATAATGAGAGGAAATCATTGATTAGCTGTCTCCTACACACCCCTAAATGGGGATCAAGCCCGCAACCCAGGCATGTGCCCTTGATTGGAATCGAACCTGGTACCCTTCAGTCTACAGACTGATTCTCTATCTACTGAGCCAAACCAGCTAGGGCTAAGTATTATTTATTTCTTAATATCATCTAATATTCAGTCCATATTTTAAAATTTTCCAACTGTCCCAATTGTCAAGAGGCAGATAATTAATATCCAGTTGTCCCACTGCAAGTGAGGCTACGATTGACCATGCTATTAAAGATATAACATGTCCCCTCCTGTCATTTACACTTATCCCTTCTCCCTCCCACTCCATGCCACCTGAAGATAGTCTGTGTGGTGGTATGTTTCCACCCCGTCAACTCTTCAATTAATGCTTTTTATCCTTGCTTGAATCGCTAATTTCACTAAGGTTGTGAAATAATGATTTTTCTCATTGGTTATTTAATCTACATTTGTAAGATGGCACATTTCTATAAAACACTGTTTTCAGTCATCAACTGGACTCCTTGGTTGTTCTGAAATTTAGGTGCTGCTCAAAAGGCAGGATACATGTTTAATTCTTTCCTTTTATATAAATAATTATCAATTTTTAAAGTAAGGGGTTGGATTATTAGCCACCTCAAATGGTCCCACAGTTCTTTTTGAAGCTGCAATGGTTTTAAGGAATGGGAACCTACAGTTTGTTTATATTGTACAACTTTCTATTGTGAATGTTGATCCAAAGAAGACTGGGGCATGTAATTGCTTGACTTATATACAAAAGGCCCATGTTTGGCATGGTGCTTAGGTGTGTGAAACCCACTTCACTTATATGGAAAATTCACTGTGGGAAATAACCAAATCTTGAGAGTACTCCTAAATTGAGAATTGATGTTCCCTTATCCTATGAAATGTATTTATTACTTTAAAATATAAAAATCTGTATAACACTATTTTTCTGGGATTAGATGACTTAAAACTAAAAGTCAGTTGTGTTATCCTCCTAAATACTGATTTTTTTTTCATGTATGCTGTTTTTCATCTTTGGCCATTGTTGATTACCTTGTTTAAAAAAAATCGGCAGTGTGAGAATTGAATTATGAACTGGTAATTTTGTGGACTTTATTCTTTCTACAAGTAATTTTTAACATTTATCTTTATTGTTGAAAGTGTTACAGATATCCCCTTTGTTTTTCCCTCCATTAACTTCCCCTACGCCCTACAACTGTACTTCCCAGGCCTTCACTATAGCACTGTCTACACCCCTGGCCATGCATATAAGCATGTAAGTTACCCAGTTAATGTCAAAATTAGACTGACATAATTTACAGAATTGAAGAATAGGTCAGAGCCTTTCCATTTGGTCCTTTTACTGTACATGGCCATAGTCATAGAAACACTGCTCAGGAAAAGGCCATGATGCTAATGGTGGGTGAAAGTATTATGAGAGTACCAAAGTTTCAGAAATGAAAACAGGCAATTGAAACAATGAGTGGATCCTTAGAAGCCTTTTCTGCTACGTTGTTCACCTCACTGGAACAGATTGCTTTATTCCTGTCCAATACAGCTAAGCTGTATCTCGTGACCGAAAACCAATGAAAGTATAATGTTCAGGGTACATTTAAAAAAGTTAAAATAGTTTCTTTTAAGACAATATATATGTATTATAGAGAAATTAGAAATATAGATTATCAAAAGAGAAAAATAAAATTACTCTTAATCCTACTACCCATACATAACTATTTAATGTTATGTGTACAACATAGAGAAATGGAAATACTTTTATTGTTAAATGGAATAATGGCAATACCAACAATAGTAATAGTTGATACTTATTGAACTTTTACTGTGTATCAGACACTTTTTGAGGTACTTCACCCATTAATTTATCCCCATTTACAATACCTATTATCTCCATTATACAGGTGACAGAAATGAGGCACCAGGGGTATTACGTGTAACTTGCTCAAGGTTATACTGCTACTACACAGCAGAGATAGGATACATATTTAACCATTGAGTATTAGAACTGGGACCTGAACCCAGGCATTCTGATTCTCCACTCTGCACTTTGACTAATCATATAATATGTTTTAAGAAAGTGCTCATATTTATATAATTCAAATAAAATTTTGAATTTGCAGATGGGAAAGAATTAGATGAACCTAAAGGAATTTCTGAACTTTTGACAAGTAATAATTTTTAATGATTATTGAAAAGAGCAATTTTTCCATGTTCTCCCCAATCTCTCCCCATTTTCAAAGTTGTCCAGTATCTACATTGACAATGTGTAAGGCCGTTATGTACTACTAGAAGCCCAGTGCATGAAATTGTGCACAAGTGGGGTCCCTCAACCTGGCCAGTGATTGAGCCCAATCAAGGCCAGCTGGCCAGGGGGAGGGACCGCAGGTGGTTGGCCGGCCCTGGGAGGTTGGCTGTGGGAGCGCACTGACCACTTGGAGGCAGATCCTGTGTTAAGCATCTGCCCCCAGTGGTCAGTGCACATCATAGTGACCCATCGTAATGGTCTCTGAGGCTTTTATATATATAGATACTAGAGGCCTGGTGCATGACATTCATGCACTAGGAGGGGGGATCCCTCAGCCTGGCCTGCACCCTCTTGCAGTCCGGGAACCCTTGGAGGATGTCACCAGGGAACTGGCCTTAGCTGGCAGGTGGACATCCCCCAACGGGTCCTTAGCACTGCTGCAGAGGCTGGGAAGGCTCCCACCACCATTGCTATGCTTGCCAGTCGTGAGCCTGGCTTCTGGCTGAACAGCGCTTCCCTTGTGGGAGCACACTGACCACCAGGGGGGAGCTCCTGCTTTGAGCATCTGTCCCCTGGTGGTCAGTGCATGTCATAGTGATTGACCATTCCACTGTTCAGTCAATTTGCATATTAGTCTTTTATTATATAGGATTGTGCCTCTTATAGCCCTCATTTGTGTGGGTATGTATTTGATGCTCACTACCAGTCTTTATGTCTCTCCACTCATTTTGCTTGTTTAAAGCTCTAAAAGTTTTATCAGGAAGGATTCGTGGGACCAACATTCTCTAAAATATTTACACATTGATGGAGTTTGCTGCATTAATAATTGAAAATAATTTTAGCTAGACATAAAATCTATTGCTCATACATTCTTGCCTAGGGTATCTTAAATGTGTCATACATTTTCTTTTGGCATAAAATGTTGCCAAAACACTTGGTGTTTTTTGACTGGTTGTCAAAACATTTTTTCTTCAAAGTCCAATAATTTTACCAGAATATGAGTCGATGTTGTTGGTCATTTTGGGTTAATTTTTCAATGTATAGGGTGTGCCCTTTCAGTATGTAGTTTCAGATTTTTTTAATTTCAGTAAAAATTTCTTCACTTATAGACTTTAGTTATTCTGTTCCCTTGTTTTCTTTGCCCATCTTGGATATTTGCCACATCCTTTTGAATAATTTTTATCACCTTCCGTTCTTTCTTTTAAATCCTCACCTGAGGATATATTTTGTTTTAGAGAGAGAGAAAAACATTGATAAGTTGCCTCTCATATGCGCCCTGACCAGGTTCTCCTAGGTGCCCCAACCAGGGACCGAACCCACAACCTAAGCATGTGCCCTGACCAAAAATCAAACCTGCAACCTTCTGATATGTGGGATAATGCTCCAACCATCTGAGCCATCCTGCCAGAGCGCCTTCATTTCTTTTTTCTTTTTATATTAAAAAAGTCCTCCTTTTTATCTTTTGTTTATTTTAAGATATTATTTGTTGTTTTTATTTGCTCCTGTGTTCCTTCTACCATAGTCTTCAACTTTTCTTATTATGTTTTAGGTAGTTTTGAAACATTAGATTTTCATTATTTTTGGTGGATATATCTTTCTGACATATTTTAATTCTGTAAGGATATTATTCTGTTGCTTATTTTTATATGAAATTAATTTCCCTGAAGTTTTAGGAGGCTTGATTTAGGACATGCTTCCCGCCCCCTCTAATTGTATGGCTATAGAGTTCCATCTTGTATTGTTTTTTTAAAATATATTTTTAATGATTTCAGAGAGGAAGGGAGAGGGAGAAAGAGATAGAAACATCAGTGATGAGAATCATTGATCGGCTGCCTCCTGCACACCCACACTGGGGATCGAGCCTGCAACCTAGGCATATGCCCTGACCAGGAATTGAATTATGAACTCCTGGTTCATAGGTTGATGCTCAACCACTGAGCCATTCTGTGCAGGCAATCTTCTATTATTTTTAAGAATTGTTTAGAATTATAGCTAATTCCTTTCTTCCTCTTCTGCTTTTGTCTGGATTTCCTATTTTGTCTCTCTTGTCCCTTTCCTGGCCAATGTGGAGTCTATTCCCACCAGTTTCTTCTCAGAATGGGACTTTGCCCTTATAGGGGTTTTAGATGGCTTTGAAAGTTCATGGGGCCCAGGCAGCTCCTGGCTGTACCATGGACTCCTTGCACTCAGTCATTCGTTAAAGGTGCAGATCCCTGTCAGTCTTAAGTGTTCATAAGTTAGCTTGCTGAGGTTTGAGTGAGTTATTTCACAGTTCTCAAATCTATCACATGCCTTGCTGATTCTTGATACTGACTCTTCTATAACTGATACCATTTCACTCTTGTAGCTATCTCTAATTTGTCCCCATCTACTCATATTTCAGGGTTCACGAGGGAATAATTTTTATCTCACTTTTTTGTAGATTATGTCCATGGATTTTGATTTTGCTTTCCTACTTAACTTTTTAACTTGTGGTTTTTATGGTGGCATTTGGAGAGATTAAAATTGCTGCTGTCTGGCTGGAGTGACTCAGCAGTTGAGCAATGAATTATGAGCCAGGAGGTCATGGTTCAATTCCCAATCAGGACACATTCCCAAGAGTGGGACGTGCAGAAAGGCAGCCATTCAATGATCCTCTCTCATCATTGATGTTTTTATCTTCTTCTCTTCTTCTCCCTTC
Organism: Lasiurus cinereus; assembly: GCA_011751065.1. Classification (NCBI taxonomy): domain Eukaryota; kingdom Metazoa; phylum Chordata; class Mammalia; order Chiroptera; family Vespertilionidae; genus Lasiurus; species Lasiurus cinereus. The sequence continues at coordinate 32,681,000 of JAAGEH010000015.1, read as the reverse complement.
CTGTATCTGAAATCAATGAAAACATTTAAAACACACACACACACACACACACACACACACACACACACACCCTGCTGCCAACCACCGTTTTTACTCAAGGATTTCTCTCTAAATGATATACCACAGGCCAAATGCTGCCTGCCACTTATTTGTGTACAGTCTGCAAACTAAGAATGCTATTTATACTTTTAAACATTTGAGAAAAATCTAAAGAAGAATCCTATCATGACACTTGAAAATGATATGAAATTGAAAGTTTCACTGTCTATAAATAAAGTTTTGTTGGAACACAGTCATGCCTATTTATGTTATCTATGACTGCATTCATGCTATGACAGCAGAGTTGAGTTACTTGGACAGAGACTATATGGTCTTCAAATCTGAAAATATTTATTATCTGGTCATTTACAGAAAAGTTTGCCAAACTGGTTCTATATTATACTCTTTAATGGCTAGATAGCATTCCATTGTGTAAATTTATTATAATGTACTTAACTAAGTCTCCGTTATTGGGCATTAAGATGAATTCTAAATTTCATTATTATAGGCATCATTTCACAGCTAATATTAACATATGTATTTTATTAAGTTCTTGGAATATGTTATTACAAGTAAGATTGCTGGATCAAGGAAGATTGATTATATGTCTTCAAACCCTTTGATTGATATTGACAAATTATCATCCAGAGAGGATATACAGGTTAATTATCTTTTAAGGATACTGTTTAGATGCATGATGGTGCATTCATGTAATGAAATACTATGCAGAGATTAAAGAAGATGAGGTGGATCTATTTTACTGATGTATAAAAATATAGAATATATGCTATTAGATACTCTGGTTACATATATAGGGAGTGATTCCTTCATAGTGAAGAAATGAGGGAACTAGAATAAACACATTTAAACTTTTCACAAGAAGTATAGGTTACAACTAAGTTGTACCAGTTTATATACCTACCAGTAGTATGTCTGAATGGTTGTTTTGCCATGCTCTTGCCTAAATATAATTTTTTAAAGGTCTTGCCAATTTTATAGCTGAGGAAAAGGCATATTGTTTTAATTTAATATATCCACTTTTATATTTTTTCATGTTCTTTAGCTTGAATTGTTTCTTTTGTACAAGTCTTATTCATTGTCCATTTTCCCTGAAATATTAATCTTTTCTTTGGTGATTTGTAAAGCTTTTTTATATATATCAGATATTAATCCTTTGGCCTGTCATCTGTATCTGCTTTTGTCATTAATGATGTACAGATTTCTTTCTTTTTTATGCAATCAAATCTTCCTTTATTTTTTATGTGTAGAAATCCCTTCCCTATCTCAGATTTATATAATTGTTTTCCAATATATTTTTCTATTACTTATTTTATTTTGTTTTTTATATTTCAGTCTTCAATCCATAGGGAATTTATCCACGTAGGCTGTGAGGTAGGATTTAGCTTTATTTTTCAAATGCTTAGCCAGTTGTCTTAGTGCCATTTATTAAATAAGCCATTATTTCAAGGTTATATAATTTTTTCAGATTTTTATTAGAAATCTGTATATTTCTCATTTTAAAAAATCAGGTTTGTTGATGTGATTTGCATCCAATAAAACTTACCTTTTTGAAGTTATAGTTGGACGAGTTTTAGGAAATATATATAGTTTTATAACTACTACTCTAATCAAGATATAGGATATTTCCATCATCCCCACCCCCTTTGCAGTCAGTCCTCAGTCCCTGACCCTATGCTCTTGCAATCACTAATCTGTTTTCTGCCCAAAAGTTTTACCTTTTTCAGAATGTCATATAAATGGAATCATGCAGTACATAGTTTCCGAGTCTTCCTTTTTAATTAACTTAATGCAATTAAGAGACATCCACATTGTTATGTGTAGCAATAGTTTATTTCTTCTTTTAAAATTTATTTTATTGCTTAAAGTATTACAAATTGTAGTACTCAGAAAGAATATATTCACCCCTATGTTCATAGTTTATTTCTTTTTATTACTGAGCAGTATTCCATGATATGGCTGTACCACAATTTATTTAACCATTCTCTTATTCAAAGATATTTGGGATTTCTTCAGTTTTTAGCTTTTATTAATAAAGCTGCTATAAACATTGTTGTAGAGGTCTTTGTGTGGACATACCTCTCTTGGCTGGACACCAGGGGTTGGAATTTCTGAGTCACGTAGTAAGCATATGTTTTGCTTTATAAGAAACATTCAGACTGTTTTTCATAGTGGCTACACTATTTTATGTTTCCACCAACAATGTATAAAAGATTCAGTTATCCTGGATCCTTTTCAGTACTTGGAATTGTCAGTATTTTTTATATCAGCCATTCTATTAGGAGTATTGGGGTTAAATAATTTGTTTAGACTAATTTGGATGTTTTAAGCACTGTTTCCCAACTTATCCCTCCATAGGCTTTCTATGACTGGATGGTTTTTACCTGCTCAGTCCATTCCCAGTTGCTCAATCTGAGGTAGCTAAATGGCCATTGTTACTCTTGTTTCTGTTTTTCTTCTTTCCATTTCCTTTCTGAGGGTTGTAGAAACATAAAACATAAAATCAGAAAAGGAGCCTAGAAGTTATCTAGGGTAAGTGTTGGCAAACTATTTCTTTCAAGGACCAGATAGTACAGTTGACCATGGAGGATTGGTTCCAGGGCCCCCCACAGATACCAAAATCTGGGATGTACAAGTCCCTTATATAAGATAGTGTAGAACATTGCATTGGCCCTCTACATGCATGGAATATCAACCTTGGGTTGAAAATACTGATTTTGATCATGGATTGTTTAAATCTGTGGATGTGAAACCTGTGGATAAAGAGGGTTGAGTAAAACTATTTTGGGCTTAGCAAGCCATTTTGTCTCTGTCACAGCCACTCAACTCTGCTATTGTAGCATGAAAGCAGACTTAGACAATACAGAAAGAAGTAGGTGTGGCTGTGTTCCAATAAAATTTAATAAAATAGGGGGCCTACTGGCTTTGGCTCTTAGACCATAATTTGCTGAGCCTTGGTTTAGTCTAACAACTTTCTTTTACAGATGAAGGGACTGAGCTTAGATTTTACCTTTTTCCTTGATTTATATGTAAAGATGGCAAGGACCAGGATATTGGTTCTCACCATAGGAGACACACTTAAATTGAGTTCAAAATGAGCTTAATTTATGCATAATTCCCTGCTCTAGCAGATGGTGTTACATAGAACTGTTAATATAAGATCTTTCAAAAGTTTTAACTGCATCGAAACTTTTGAGACATTTAATATTGCCATTTACTAAAATGCTAGTTGATTTTTTGAACCCAATATATCTCTGAAGCAATAGTGAAATTTGAGTGGTAAGAAAATAAAGGTTAAAACACTTGAAGTAATAAAAGTATACCACCCTTTTATTCTTCTTTAAAAGACTTTGTTTTTAATTTTGGATATGTCTAAATTTGTTCATCTTTTAAGATGGCCTTTCAATATCACATAACAACCCCATGCTTTTTTCTCTCTTTAAAGTTAATTCCTGATTGTTTTGTTTCATTAATTGATCAAATAGATGAAGATTAGGTCAAAAAAGAAAAAACAACATAGGGAACATACACTCATGGTTCCATGCACATAAAGCTAAAAATAGTCCTTGATTATGAGTATTCAGGGAAAGAACATTATTTAGAAAGTTATCATGTCTGTGTTTTTTCCTTTCTTCCAGCACTGGAAGAAGTATGACATCTATGAGAAGCAAATCAAAGAAGAAACCGATTCTGTCGTGCTGATAGAAAACCTGAAGAGAACCTCTCAGTGATGGGGATCATTTATTTTAACATTCAATATGAGAACTTGTAAAATGGAAACTGAAACTACTGGACCATTTAAAAAAGGAAGCTCATAAGAGCCATAGGCTTTTATGTTGAGTAATGCACCAAAAACTAAAAATAATGGGCCCTTTGGAAAAGAGAAGGGAATTATTCTCATTGAATTGTAAAAGCAGGCATCTTTGTGAAGTTTCAAACTAGGGAACAAAACAAAAAGTGATTATGCCAATAGAGTTAATATTATCAAGAGCTGAGACAACTTTCTGAGGGATCTATGCCTGTTTTGTATTCGTTTTGTCAGACAATACCAACAACTTTTATTTGTGGGGGTACTCATTTTTTGAGTGCAAATGCTAATGCCAAACTTGAGTCACAGAGACCATTTAGCAAACAAAATTGGGGGAAAAATCTGTTGTTTGGGATCCCATTAAGTAATGTTTGTGGCTATCCGGAATCATCATCCCTTCAGCAGCATTTTTCTCTACTTCAAAAGGCCCAGACATTAGTTTTGGCCACGATGATGACAACTACAGAAAAAGCAGTGTAAGCTTCTTTTACCAATACCTTTCAAAGCCATTGCAGGCTTTTAAGGGCAGCAGAGACAGACTTACTGGGTATTAGTATTTGAACCACTGCATTTTCCAATGATATACTGTTTTTTCTTCACCTCTACTATTCAAATCAAATATTTACTATGTGTCCAGATTGTGTTATGCTCCCAGGTGTGAGGCACCTCTCTTAAGGGTTGACAATCTGGTTGCCACTCCTCAGTTCTTATCACTTTCTTTTTCTCCACCAGTCATTTTTCAGACCTTTTAATTCCCCAGTTCACATACCTGATTTTTCCTTTTGTATTTTCCTTCATTGTAATCTTTCACCTTTCAATAGATATTAGAATATAAATCTGCTCAGAATACCTAGAGGAGCAGGGAGTGATTTGTATCTCAGGTAAAGTGTGAGTGGACTGAGAAACAATGGCAAGTTCTTGCATATTTTGTAAGTTCTGTATGGGTTTGCATTTATTTGAAGGTTTTCAGCATTACTATTTCTCTACATAGTTTCTAAACAGAAAGGAGATATTATATTCTCTTAGAACTTTGATATTTGCTTGATAAAAACAATAGTTGTGTTTCCCTCTTTTCCCTTATTGTCACAAATAGTTATTAGGTTTTGCCTCTTGTATACCTAGCCAGCATCCAAGGATCCAATGTTTGTATGCATTTTTTGCATATGCTAGGGTTCTATTCTCACCCATCCCCACAACATATATTCCTCCTACCCCTACTTCCTCCAAATTTAAAGTATGGAAATAATATTGCCCTCCTAGTATTTTTCTCCTTACAAAGATAGAGTTAGATTACTAGTAGGAATTGAGAAATTAGTATCACCAGTACTCCAAACATTTATCCATTTGTATTAACCTGATGGTGCTACTTGTAATTCCTGCTGTTAGGGGAAGGGAGATCAGAGATCCCCGCTCTTCACAGGTTTGGGGGAAAGTAGCAACCTGCTTGCACTGCAGAAAAGGAGCACTGTGTCCCCAGCTTTTCTGAGGAAATTGGGGTTCAGAGCAAGCGTACATGCCAAGCTGTTGCCTCCCTGCACTTTTATTTTTGAGGTTCGATTGAGCCTGGAAGACAGGCATGGATGTTCCACTTTGTTCTGTTTTCTTAAACAAACAAACAAACAAAAAACCTAACAACTTGGTTTTCCTTTGTAGAAATGAGATTATTTCCTAGCCAAGTCTTTTATAATTCTGGGAAGGAGAACACTGAAATGCCTCACCCAAAGCCATTTTTCCTCTTACTCTATTTAGATGGCAGTGTGGAGAGGGTGTGCTTTGATATTCTTATTACCCAAGTAGCTATTGATACTGATAGTCATGCATCCTGGGAGTGGAGAAATTGTATTTTATTTTCATTCTTTTTTAGCAGTAAAATAGTATTTTGGGAGGTAGTAAAATAGTTGAGGGAAAAGGGGATAGTGAGTTATGGGATTACCTAGATATTGCTGTTTTTTAAGTGTCGAAGAGTGATTCCCAGGTCTTGGGAGCTCTTGGAGAATTTAATACAGGATGGGGCAAAAGTAGGTTTACAGTTGTTCATATGAAAAACAATATAATAATATACAAAAATAAACTGTGTTTTGTATACTCACAATTATAAATATACTTTTGCCCCATCCTGTACATTAGTGGGATTCTCATCACCTGTAGGAAACTAGTAGGTTCATTACTGTTTTGTGTCTAACCTATATGGATATTTTTCCCCACATACCTAAGTAAACCTACTGTAAGAATGTATATTCTTATTCTTTCATTCAGGTAAGTGTTTTCTTCATCTGTGCACTAAAGGGATATGTGAAACAATGTTAACATTTTTTGTAATGCCTTCAACTAGGGATCATTGTGTTTAACTTCTTATAGGAAAGTTTGAATAAAATAAACATTGTCTTTTTACATGTCACTCAAATGTTTTTCTTTGGTATTATTTTGGGGAAAATATTATGAATAGTGGGTGACAGAAAAAAATGGAGTTAAATGTGAAAATTTCTCAGCTATTTTATCTTATAATCATTTATCATAAGCTTCCCTGCTGTTTTCATTATGGCTGTGTTTTCTGATAAGGCCATGCACTTAGTTTAATATTAGTACAGTCTTTGCAAGCAGTACCTAAAGGGATGTAAGTATTTGATAAATGGCTGTGATAATTAAGGGAAATGGAAAACTGGTCATTTCTAATATTAAGCTTAAAATAGAGTAAAATATACTTAAGGAAGCTGTCATGGTACACATGAAGGGGGAGGCCCCCTAGTTACAAATTAATCAAATTAGCAGATTAGATTTGAGACTAAGAAAATCCGTTCTCAATAGTTATGTTCTTAAGATATGGTGATGTAGTTTCATGTTTTCTATGCAGCAAAATGGTTTGAATGTTACAGAGGATTTTTTTCTCATTTGTTGTCAACTCTAGGGGTGGATATTGAGCCAGACCACATGTATTAATACACTGAATTTCCATATAATCCCAACCCAAGGATGTGTGTAGGGGATACTGATCTTGGTCAGGTTAGTTCTGTTATCTAGGATGCTCCAAGAAGATTCTGGAAATATAGCTCCAGATTGGTGTAGCTTTGTTTTTAACAGCAAACCTCCTTTTAATTCTTAGTATACCAAAACACGAAGTACTATGATAAAAAACATTGAACTAAAGATTTTTGTATGTATGAGATCTGTGGAAACAAATTCCTCTAGGCACAAACACAGTCACCTTATCTCAGGGAGGAGAGGAGCCAAAATGAGCTAAGCACATTGATTTCCAGAGTCTGTTTCTTTTTATTTATTTATTTTTTAAAAATATATCTTATTGATTTTTTACAGAGAGGAAGGGACAGAAATAGAGAGTTAGAAACATCGATGAGGAAGAAACCAACCAGCTACCTCCTGCATATCCCCTACTGGGGATGTGCCCACAACCAAGATATATGCCCCTGATAGGAATCAAACCTGGGACCCCTAAATCCACAGGCTGGTGTTCTATCCACTAAGCCAAACCAGCCAGGATAGTCTCTTTCCTTTTAAACCCTAATAATTATATCAGCAACTACTATTTTTTTAAAAAATACTGTAGCTAAACCTTGGCATGATTTTACTTCAAGGTAGGAATTTTACTGACATTTGGGTGTGCTACCTATTTTTGATATCAATCCTCAAGATGATTTCTTCCTGAAGGTTATGTGGTCCTTTTCCTAATGGCCACTCTTTTCATTTACTAGCAATAACAATAGGAACATATTATACTCATAGTTTATTACATTTATTAGGTAAACAATTATATAAAAAGAGAAAATTAATAGTTATTGAGTAGCTGCTGTGTGCCAAGTTATATTTATTATATGACTAAATCTTCAGGTGAGTTCCATGAGATAGATTGAATTAGATGAAGAAACAGACATAAACTGATTGATGTATGAGTGAAAGATCACATAGCTAGTAACTGATTAAAATGGAATTGGAAAATGGAGAGATTATCCTGGATAATCTCCCCAATTGGCGCAAACATGCATATTCAGAGATCTACACTCCACCTCTGAAAGGTCAGATTATGCCTGAGATGAGGAGAGAGAGAACTATATAACCAGACACTCGGAGAAGAGAGACCATGGGGAGACAAAGAAACAGCTCACATATGAAAAAAAGCAGGCATCACCAGAAAAGTAAGTAAATGAAATGGAGGCAAGCACCCTGCCAGAGAAAGAATTTAGAGAACTGGTCATAAGGTGGCTGAAAAGAATGGAAGACAAAATCGACAATATGAGTAAGAACTAAGAGGAAATGAATAAGAACGAAGAAGAAGTGAAAAATGATATCTCTGCTGTAAAGAACTCAATAGAAAGCATCAAGAGTAGGCTAGAGGAAGCAGAGTACCGCATCAGTGAGCTAGAAGACAAGGTAGGAAAAAATACTTAAGTAGAGCAGCTTCTAGAAAAAAAAATTAAAAAGCAGGAGAAGAGCCTAAGGGAACTTTGGGACAACAGGAAACAAAACAACATCTGTATAATAAGGGAGCCAGAAGGAGAGAAAACTGTGCAAGGAATAGGAAACCTGTTTGAAGAAATAATGACAGAAAACTTCCCTGATACAGGGAAGAAAAAACCCACACAAATCCAAGAAGCTCATAGAGTCCCAAGAAAAATGAACCCCAAAATACCAAAGCCAAGGCATATTATAATTAAATTGACAACAAAAATGACAAAGAAAGAATCATAAAAGTGGCCAGACAGAAAGTTACCTACAAAGGTACCCCCATCAGATTAGCGACTGATTTCTCAACAGAAACTCATCAGGCCAGAAGGGAAGGGAATGAAATATACAAAGTCATGCAAAGGAAGGGTTTGAGTCCAAGAATACTGTACCCAGCATGACTTTCAATCAAAATTGAAGGTGAAATCAGGAGCTCCAGAGACAAAAAAGGACTAAGGGAATTTATTACCACCAAACCTGCAATGCAGGAAATGCTAAAGGGTCTGCTGTAAAAGAAAGAAATAGGAAGTGAAGAAGAAACACAGGGTTAAAGAATAAAAATGGTGACAAATAAGTACTATATCAATAATAACTTGAAATGTAAATGGATTAAATGTCCTAATCAAAAGACATAGGGTAGCCAAAACTGGTTTGGCTCAGTGGATAGAGCATCTGCCTGAGGACTGAAAAGTCCCAGGTTCGATTCTGGTCAAGGGCATGTACCTTGGTTGCAGGCACATCCCCAGTAGGGGGCGTGCAGAAGGCAGTTGATTAATATTTCTCTCTCATCGATGTTTCTAACTCTCTATCCCTCTCTCTTCCTCTCTGTAAAAAAATCAATAAAATATATTAAAAAAATATATAAAAAAAGACATAAGGTAAAGGATTGGATAAGAAAACACAACCCATATATTTGCTGTCTATAAGAAGCCCACCTCTGAAAAAAAGACACACACAGACTGAGGGTGAAATGATGGAAAACGGATTTTCAGGCAAATGGAAATTTTAAAAAGCTGGGTTAGCAATACTTATATCTCACAATTAGATCTCAAACTGAAGGATATATCAAGAGATAAGGAAGGTCACTTCATAACACTAAAGGGAACAATCCAACAAAAAGAAAGAAATCTGGTAAACATATGCACCTAATACAGGAGCACCAAAATACATAAAACTCCTGGAGGATATCAAGGGAGAGATTGACAGCAATATAATCATAGTAGAACACTATAATACCCCACTATTACCATTATACAAATGCTCTATAAACAAAAAATTAGCAAAGAAATATCAATCCTAAATGACTCACTAGACCAGATAGAATTAATTAATATCTTCAGAATATTTCACTTCAAAGACACAGACTATACATTCTACTCAAGGGTACTTGGGTCATTTTCAAAGACTATATGTTGGGTCATAGGCAAAGTCTCTTCAAATTCAAGAATATAGAAATCATATCAAGCATCTTCTCAGATCACAGTGGCATAAAACTGGAAATCAACTACAATTAAAAACAATCCAAAGAAATCAATAAATAGCATGCTATTGGTTGCCAGAAAGATCAAGGAAGAAATTTAAAAAAAAAAACACCATGGCAACAAATGACAATGAAAACACAACAATCCAAAATCTATGGGACACAGCGAAAGCAGTCTTGAGAGGCAAGTTCATAGCTCCACAAGCCTACTGCAAACAAACAAACAAACAAAAAAAACAACAACACAAGAAACAATGGTAATAAATTACCTAACACTACAACACAAAGAGTTAGAAAGAGAGCAACAAGAAAACCTCAGTGTAAGCAGAAGGAAGGAAATAATAAAGATCAGAATGGAGATAAATGACATAGAGACCAGAGAAACAATACAAAAGATCAACAAAAACAAGAGCTGGCTGAAACCTGTTGGGATCAGTGGATAGAGCATCGGCCTGAGGACTGAAGAGTCCCAGGTTCAATTCTGGTCAAGGGCATGTATCTTGGTTGCAGGTACATCCCCAGTGGAGGATGTGCAGGAGGCAGCTGATGTCTCTCTGTCATCAATGTTTCTGACTCTATCTCTCCCCCTTTCTCTCTGTAAAAAAACAATAAAATATATTTAAAAACAAACAAACAAAAAACAAGAGCTGGTTCTTTGAAAGGATGAACAAGATTGATGAACCTCAAGCCAGGCTCACCAAGAAGAAAAGAAAGAAGACCGAAATAAAATCAGAAATAAAAGGTGAAATAAGAGAACCCACTGAAATACAAAGGATTGTTAAAAAATACAATAAACAACTCTATTCCAACCAACTGGACAACCTGCAGGAAAAGAACATATTCCTAGAAAAATATAACCTTCCAAAACACAATCAGGAAGAATCTAAACATCTCAATAGTTCAATAACTATGGAAGAAATTGAAGCAGTCATCAAAAGGTTTCAAGCAAACAAAAGCCCAGGCCAGATGGTTTCACAGGGGAGTTTTACCAAATATTCAAGGAAGAATTAAAACCTATCCTCCTCAGACGATTCCAGAAAATTGAAGAGGAAGGAAGACTTCCAAGCTCCTTCTATGAAGCCAGCATCACCCTAATACCAAAACCAGATAAAGACAACACAATGAAAGGGAATTATAGGCCAATATCCCTCATGAACATAGATGCCAAAATCCTCAATAAAATTCTAGCAAATTGGATCCAGCAATACATCAGAAAGATCATACACCATGACCAAGTAGGATTTATCCCAGGAATGCAAGGATGGTACAATATCCGCAAATCAATAAATGTGATACATCTCATAAAGAAATTGAGGTGGAAAAAATGACATAGTCATATCAATTGATGGAGTAAAAAACATTTGGCAAAATCCCACACCCTTTCTTGATAAAAACTGTCAACAAGGTGATAATAGAAGGATCATACCTCAACATAATGAAAGCTATATATGGTAAAACCACAGCTAACATCATACTCAATGGACAAAAACTAAAACCATTTCCCCTAAGAACAGGAACAAGACAGGGATGCCCACTCTCACCACTCCTGTTGGACATAGTACTGGAAGCATTAGCCATTGAAATTAGACAAGATGAAGAAATAAAAGACATCAAAACTGGAAAAGAAAAAGCTGTCCTTTTTTGCAGATGACATGATGTGGTATATAAAAAAACAGGAAGACTCCATTAAAAAAATAGTAGACTTAATAAATGAATTTGGCAATATAGCAGGATACAAAATTAACTACAAGAAGTCTACAGCATTTCTATACACCAATAGTTAACTTACAGAAAGAGAGACTAAAAAAGCAATCCCATATACCATCTCACAAAAAAATTAAAATACTGTACCCAGGAATACACTTAACTAAGGAGGTAAAAGACCTATACGCACAAAACTACAGTACACTGAAAAAGATTTAGGAAAATGCAAACAGATGGAAGAACATACCATGTTCAAGGAATGGGAGAATCAACATCAATAAAATGTCCATACAAAGCAATCTATAAATTCAATACACACCCAATTAAACTACCAACAGCATATTTCAGAGACCTAGAAAAAACTTTCCAAAAATTCATCTAGAATTAAAAAAAAAAAGACACCGAATAGCCATAGAAATCCTGAGAAAGAAGAATAATGTAGGTGGGATCTCAATACCAGATTTCAAGTTGTATTACAAAGCAACTGTTCTCAAAACAGCCTAGTACTGAAACAAGAACAGATGTATAGACCAATGGAATAAATTAGAGAATCCAGATATCGACCCAAACCACTATGTTCAATTAATATTTGACAAAGGAGGCATGAACATACAATGGAGTCAAGATAGTCTCTTCAATAAATGGTGTTGGGAAAATTGGACAGATACATGCAAAAAAATGAAACTAGACCACCAACTTACACCATACACAAAAATAAACTCAAAATGGATACAGTACTTGAACATAAGATGGGAAGCCATAAAAATACTAGAGGAATTCACAGGCAGCAAAATATCAGACCTATGCCGAAGGAACTTCTTCACTGATACTGCTCGTAGGGCAATGGAAGCTAAAGAGAAAATAAGCAAATGGGACTATATGAAAATAAAAAGACACCATCAACAAAACATCAAGAAAGCCCACTGTATGTGAGAACATATTTGTAAATGTTATCACTGATAAAGGTATAATCTTCAACTTCTACAGCCAACTTATACAACTTAATAAAAGGCAGATAAATGATCCAATAAAAGAAATGAGCAATGGACCTAAATAGAATCTTTTTGAAAGAAGGGCAGAAGGAAAGCCAAGAGACACATGAAAACATGCTCAAAGTCACTAATTGTCCAAGAGATACAAATCAAAACGACAATGTGATATCATCTCAAACCTGTCAGAAGAGCTATCATCAACTAATCAACAAATGATACATTAATTTTTTAAAAAATTTAAAAAGGAAAGTACTAGTGAGGATGCAGAAAAAATAGGTACCTCCGTGCACTGCTGGTGCGAATGCAGACTGGTGCAGCTACTGTGGAGAACAGTATGGAGTTTCCTCAAAAAACTAAAAATGAAATTCCCATTTGACCCAGTGATCCCATTTCTAGGAATATATCCCAAGAAACTAAAAACAAGAATCAGAAAGGACATATGCACCCTTATGTTCATAGCAGCACAATTCACCATAGCTAAGATTTGGAAACAGCCTAAATGCCTATCAGCAGGTGCATGGATTAGAAAACTGTGGTACATCTATACAATGGAATATTATGCTGCCATAAAAAAGAAGGAATTCTTACCATTTGCAACAGCATGGATGGAACTGGAGAGCATTATGCTAAGTGAAATAAGCCAGTCAATGAAAGACAAATACCACATGATCTCACCCATTTATGGATAATAAAGAACATTATAAACTGATGAACACAGAGATAGATACAGAGGCAGTAAAGCATCAAAGAGACTGTGAAATTACAGCGAGAAGTTTAGGGAGAGGTGGGGTAGATAAGAGATCAATCGAAGGACTTGTATGGATTCATACAAGCATGACCAATGGATGCAAGACATTGGGGGTGAGAGCATTTATGGAAGTAGGGTGGGGGTGCAATGGGAAGATATGTACACATGTAATACATTAATAAGAAAACGTGAAAAAAGTATTTGACAAAAAAGGCAAGAGCATATAACGGAAACAAGACAGTCTCTTCAATAAATTTTGTTGGGAGCCAAAACCAGTTTGGCTCAGTGGATAGAGCGTTGGCCTGCGGACTGAAAGGTCCTGGGTTCGATTCCATTCAAGGGCATGTATCTTGGTTTCGGGCACATCCCCAGTGGGGCTTGTGAAGAAGACAGCTGATTGATGTCTCTCTCTCATCGATGTTTCTAACTCTCTATCCCTCTTCCTTCCGCTCTGTAAAACAATCAATAAAATACATTAAAAAAATAAAAATAAATAAATGTTGTTGGAAAAACTGGACAGATCCTTGCAAAAAACTGAAACTAGACCACCAATTTAGACCATACACAAACATAAACTCAAAATGAATAAAGGACTTAAATTTAAGATGGGAAACCATAAAATCTTAAAAGAAGCAATAGGCAGCAAAATAGCAGACATTTGTCATAGTAATATCTTCACTGATACTGCTCCTAGGGCAATGGAGACTGAGGAGAAAATAAACAAATGGGACTACATCAAAGTGAAATCTGCACAGCAAAAGAAACCACCAACAAGAAATCCCACTGCAAGGAAAAACATATTTTCCAAAGTTATCTCTGATTAGAGTTTAATCTCCAACATTTACAGGGAACTCATACAACTTAACAAAAGGAAGATAAACAACCCAATACAAAAATGCACAAAGGACCTAAATAGATACTTTTTGAAAGAAGACATTCAGAAAGCCAAGAGACACATGGAAATATGCTCAAAGTCATTAATCACCTGAGAGATGCAAATCAAAGCAACAATGAGGTATCATCCAACACCTGTCAGAATGGCAATCACCAACAAATCAATGAAGGAGAAGTGTTGGAGAGGATGCGGAGAAAAAGGAACCCTTGTGCACTGCTGGTGGGAATGCAGACTGGTGCAGCCACTGTGGAGAACAGTATGGAGTTGCCTCAAAAAACTATAAATGGAACTTCCATTTGACCCAGTGATCCCTCTTCTAGGAATATATCCCCAAAAACTAGAAACACCAATCAGAAAGGATATATGCACCCCTATATTCATAGCAGCACAATTCACCATAGCTAAGATTTGGAAACAGCCTAAGTGCCCATCAGTAGATGATGGGATTAAAAAACTGTGGTACATCTACACAATGGAATACTACACTGCGGTAAAAAAGAAGGAGCTCCTGCCTTTTACAACAACATGGATGGAGATGGAAAGCATTATGCTAAGTGAAATAAGCCAGGCAGAGAAAGATAAATATCACATGATCTCACTCATTTATGGAATATAATGAATGACATAGACTGATGATCAAGATCAGATCCAGAGAATTAGAAATGTCGATCAGAACATCAAACCTCAGGGAAGGTGGGGGTCGGTGGGAGTAAGGGGAGAGATCAACAGAGGGACCTTTATACATGCATATGAGCCTAATCATTGGACACAGACAACAGGGGGGTGGGCCATCAGTGGAGGGCGAGGGGTAATGGGAGAATAAGGACACATGTAAAAAATAAAAATAAAAAAAGTATAAGGGAAAAAAATAAAAAATAAATTATTAAATCTAATCCATACTAGCCGGTCACCATAACCTTAAGAGAAATTGTTTTATGTGACAGATTTTTAAAAGAAACTCTCTGTAGCCTGAAAATTATTTTGGAAGGAAATAAAGAGGTTTCCTTCAAATGGCGTGAGGATTGTAAATGAAAGTCAATATATTTGGCCTCTTGAGCTAAAGTAGGTAATTTATGTTTTTGCCTCTTTGACAAAGTTTAGATAAAGTTACAAAAAGAAATTGACAGCCAGTTGGAAATTGAATTGCCTTGGCCTAGAGCAAAGAATATCCTTGCATGATATTATCCTATAATGTCAGTATAATTCTTGATATTTCACAACAGCATGTTGTACAATTATCCCAAACAAAATCACAAACTAATTCTTTGAATATTTGGCAACAATTTAAAAAAGGACATGAAAGGAATTAAGGCACTGGGAAGGCACTTGAGCATTCTATACTGCCCTCCTCTTACCTTTTTTTGCCAAGAGGGACCCTCTTCTCACAATCCAATTGCCCTCAGCTGTAGCCTGAGCTTTCTATTCATGCTGAGGTTGAAGCCTCGAGGTGGCTGGTATAATGGATCTGTCTCTCGCCCAATGGTGTGAGCTGGGCCCTCCCTGGAAAGGAACCTGAGTTCCCTGAGATATGTGATCAGTGCCGGAGCCCCGCCAGCAGGCGAGAGGATCCCAAGGCAGGTGCTGGGCGTGAAGGCCACGGGGGCATAGGCTACCATGGAGACAGAAATGAACCTCACAACACCCTGCTTGGCCCCTGAGGATGACTGGTTAGCCAGAGGTGGGTAAGATTTCTCAGGGAAGGAACAACCTAAGACAGGCACACTCGCAGAGGGGCCATCAGGAGAGAACTTGGGGATCAACAGAGGTGGGATACAAACCCCCTTGCAGGGGCCTGAACCCTCACCCCTTCTGTGGGAGGTGTCCTGCCCCCCATGGCTGCTTCACTTCCCACGCCCAGCACAGATTGGGACCCAGGTAACAGACTGAAACTTGCCGAGAGCAGCTGCCCTATATCTAAATTCAACTAAGCACCAGGAATGCTCAGGGCCTACTCAAGAATGCAAATAAACCTTTCCACTATTATTTACAGGGTAATCTAAGATTTTGGTAGAGTATTAAATTTGACAGTAAAAGAGTAATCAAGCTTTCAGATTAATATAAATTGGTGAATTGAAATAAGTGAATACCCAAGAAAATTTAATTGTACTGCACAAAAAGCTGTTTCTAAAGTAGTAACTAAAATTTCTATTGGTAGTTCATCTAATAATAAAATTGCTTAACATGCAATGAACATAAAGCATTCATATTTTTGTGCAAAAAATTAAAATTTAAAATTATTAAGGTTGCATTAAAAAATTTACAAAAGTCTCCATTAATCAAAAAAGGGGGATAGTAGGATAATATCATGTAAGGAAAAATATCTGGTAAGTAAATTACAACTAGAAAATGTTTACTTTAGAAAATTAATTTTCATTTGTAATGCTAACAGCAAGACACCCATGAAAAACACACATGGTGTCAAAATAAGCCAAAGGAAAATCGGGTGGGCAAAAATAAAAAGGACCCCAAGTCAATTTTATAGAAAAGTTTCCTTTATTAACTTTTGGTTGAGAATATGTTTATATACCTTCAGAAAACAACTCCAAGACCAAGTGGACTCCTGCAACAGAGAGGAACTGACAGGTCTGCGCCAACCACGAAGACAAGAGGAGAAACAGTCCAGAGATGGAAGACGCTGAGGATGCCTTGCCATGCGAGCCATTAGCAGCTGAGCATCGCTACAGGATGCCTAGGACCAAACCAGAGAGGGTTGGACCTGCATTGCCATCATTTGTCCACTATCCAGATACCATTGCTGACATGTATACATAAGGAACTGTTTGACATTGAAACTGGGACTCAGAACTATTGGACATTGAAGTTGGTTCTCAAACACGTTTTGTTCTTATAGGTTTATCTCTAGCCTGCAGAGGCAAGATGTTTTTAAAGAATAGAATGGGGTGAGGGGAGGAAAGATACAGAGGCAAAGAAGCAGTGAATAGACTGTCATACCACAGCAGGAAGGCAGGGGAGGTTGAGGGAGGGGGTGGGCTGTAAGAGATCAACCGAAGGACTTGTATGCATGTAGATAGGCATAATCAATGGATACAAGACACTGGGGAGTGGGCAGGTGAGGGCATGTACTGGGAGTAGGGAGGGCCCGGGGGAGGTCCATAGGGGGGTGGAAAGGAGACATATGTACTGCTATTTGTAATACTTTAAACAATTAAAAAAATAATAATAATCAAAACAACATTTAACCCATGGGAAAAAAAGAAGAAGAAAAACAACAACAACCAAATCCAAGCCTGCTATGCGGCAGTCATAGGATGGCAAGGCAGAGCACTTATTAGGAACTTGCAGCTCAAGAGTAATGCACTGTTTCCACCTAGCGGCTGCATGTAAAAATGCAACGGCAGCATTGTGAAATCCACTTAGCGGGGACATTATTCTGGAGCCAGCAAAACCCCTTCTCTCAAAAGCCTTTTATAATTTTCCCTTGAACTCTTTTTAGCCTAACTCTATTGTTCTGTCCCCAGTGAAGAAAACCATGGAGTCATGTGTTCTGTAGTATTCTTTCTTTGTAGAAGGATTTAAACCTTAACACCAGACTACTTCCCGTCAGCTATGCATGGTAACACTAAATTGAGATCTTTCATGCTGCTCCTACTGCCCTTCAGCTACTGAGCAAGAGTCTGACCTGGAGCACAACTCCCTGCTGGATGAACCAAACCCCTGGTTTTGACTTCACTGAATGGTTCTGACTTTTTTTAAAAAATATATTTTATTGATTTTTCACAGAGAGGAAGGGAGAGGGATAGAAAGTCAGAAACATCGATGAGAGAGAGACATCGATCAGCCGCCTCCTGCATGCCCCACACTGGAGATGTGCCCGCAAGCAAGGTACATACCTTTGACCGGAATCGAACCAGGGACTTTTCAGTCCGCAGGCCGACGCTCTATCCACTGAGCCAAACCGGTCTCGGCTGGCTCTGACTTTTGATACCAGAATATCCTAGTTTTTGCCTCTGGAGGCATTGCTTACTCATTGATGTTTTCTTGGTCAACCTCCTTTTCTGGAGTGGAACTCAATCCTCATACTTTTGTTCAGTCATTCAACAAACATTTCTTGAGTGTGCTAAGTACTGAAGATACATTGGGGAGCAAAAAGAAGGATAGCAAAAACTTTTCTGAGAATGTGACATTGAAGTTGAAATTTGAAGGGTTCGTAGGAATTCGCTAGGAATGAAGTGCTCTGAAAAAAAGCATGCAATCCACAAGGCTAGGAAAAGAAGAAGCCATCCTTCAGGTTTTCCTGTCTTCTAGGCTGGCAGTGCAATAGAGAATTTCAACAGTTTACACAAACAGTCTGTAGGAGAATCCTTATTTTTAAAAAACCTTTTAAAATGTATTGATTTCTTTTAGAGGGAGGGAGACAGAGAAACATCAATTTGTTGTTCACTTATTTATGCATTCAATCTTGGTGTATCAGCACAATGCTCTAACCAACTGAGCTATCTGGCCAGGACCAGGTGAATCCTTAATCCTGAGTTAGGATGTTGATTAAAGTGAAAGGTGTGTGTGTTAAATAAAAATAATAATTATAACAACAACAATAAAAAGTCAGGACACATAGGAATAGAGAACCAAAAAACCAATAACTCCAAATTAGACTGCCCCTTTTGAAAGGAATAAGTATCAATAGATGGAAATACTAGTTTTCTTGAAGTCTTGAAATCTGTGTTTTGGTTTCTTTCTTTCATTTTACTTTTTATTTCTAAAAATTGGATCAATTTTTAAAATCTCCATATACATTCATTCAATCTGGAACATAATATTTTAAATATCTTAACAAGTTGAACCTGAATCAAATCAACACATCAAAATCTACCTGAATTTCATATTCCTCATTGATAAAATAGAGATAATAATAATAGCTATATCCTGAGATTTTTGGAGACATGATGAGTTAACACTTGCAAAGCACTTAAACCAGTTCGTCGTCCATAATGAGCACATAATATATGTTAATATTATTATTTTAGTGCTGACCTGATTATAAAACAGGTCAGGGTAAATACAGGCTGTTGGAGCATCTTCAATGCCATGGAAAAGGATGGTTACTCCAACTACACAAAGGACCAACCCTTACACTGGAAATGGTAAGTGATAAAAAGAAGCCTAGTACACTGCATGTAAGTGACCTGGTTTGCAGAAGTACACAAAGAGAAAGGCTTATTATATAGCTCATGTTCATAAGGGACTTCCTTTTCATTCCTAACAGGTAATCTAGTTTTTACCCAAATACCTCCAGAAACGAGGACTTTCTTATTTTTGGAGAAAGGTAATTATTGGTAGATAATTCTAATTTTCAGATCAATCTTTACATTGTATATCCCAAAATCATATTCCTCATATGTTCACCTGTTAATCTTCCTTCTTCCCTGAGGAACCAAACAGAACCAAAAAAAATCTTCCCTCACAATTGGCAAAGTTGGAATAAGGACTATAAGCTGCACTAGTGTATCACTGTCAAACTTACTGAATTTGATAACTGTACTGTGGTTATCCATGAGAATGTCCTTGTCCTGGAAAATTATGCTGTGAATGTTAAGGAGAAAAGTGCCATGCTGTATGCAACATACCTTCAAATAGTTCAGTAAAAAGAGAACATTAATATATAAGTAGCGACAGAAAGAGTGATAAGACAAATGACAAAATATTTAAAATTGGTAGGATCTGCATAGATGGTATATGAAAATTATTTGTAATATTCTTTTTTTTCTTTCTTTGTAGTATTTTTACAACTATTCTGTAACTGAAATTATTTCAAAATAAAATGTTAACTTAAAAATCTCCCCTCTTTCATAAGACAGTTCTTCAAAGGCTTGAGAATACAATTACCACATTTTTATTCTATTTTTCTCCTCCTTTCCTTCCTCCTTCCCTCCCTCCTTTCCTTCCTTCCTCCCTCTCTCCCCCCCTCCCTCCCTTCCTCCCTCCCTCCCTCCCTCCCTTCCTTCCTTCCTTTTTCCTCCCTCCCTCCCTTCCATCTTTCCTCAACAAATATTGATTGAGTATCTGCTTTGTGTCATATGTTCTTGTGGAAATTGGGAGCACTTGGGAAAGACCAAATGTAATCAAATTATTATACAAATAGTTCTATTCTTTCTTTGATAGAATTACAATGGAAGAATGGGGTGAGTGGTATGAGAAGGCCTACCATAAGGTTCTGAACCTAATAATTGGCTGTAGCCTAAGGTTGTAAGGATGCAAAGGGGAGTGAGCCAGAGAGATTAGCACTCCTTTATGAAAAATCTGTTGGCTGAGGGGAAGGATTTGTGGGCCCAGGTGAGCAGCTTCGGACAAGCAGTTGACAAGTTGTTCCATCTTCTCCCTTAAATGTCACAGTGTTGAAAAGAGATTACCCAGATTTGAATGACAGCTGCTGTGTTCCAGCAATGTAATTGTGAAACAAATAGAAGAGCTTCAGTGCCTGGTGCAGTTTGGAATCAATCAAGGGTAGGAGTCCTTAGCTGACCTCTCAGAATGTTTTGGATTTCCTTAGGAACCATACCCCAGGTTCTCCTCTGCCGGTGCCCCTGCCCCCATCAATCACAGCCATACCTGATGGCACAGCTATGGCATTTGGGCCCCTTGGCACAAATTTCAAGCTTGGGTTTGTGTCGGGCTAGAAGAATCCTGGGGACTGAAATTATAACAGGAGCCATGCCAATTTTTGCAGCAGGATTTGCCTTACAGCCGAGATGAGAAAACTTAAGCTTCAGAGCTACCAACGTGTACTTTTATCTGGGAAAATAGCCATTAAATATTTGAAGAACAAGCCGAAAGTGTGCATGTAAAGCCAAGTGCCAAGAATATAAGCCCTTAATGAACAGCAGTCATCCTTCTTGTCATGATTGCTTCTAAATGGACCAGGTAAGGGAAAATGGTAGCATGATGATGTTGGATATTTAATAATTACAGGGCACCACTCTGTCAAGGGACAAGGGACAAGGCTCCAGGTGGAAAGGTATAATTTACTTTTGCCTGTCTCATAGTTTTGCTTATCACATGCACCTAGTATTCTAAAAGTCAATACTCAAAATCTAGTACACAGTTTATTCATTGATTCAATGAATGAATTGAGTACATGCTATGTACCAGACACTATCCCATATGCCAGGGATATTCACATAAAGGAAATAAGTAAACACAAACCTCACATTTCTATATACCATGAGAGATTTCACAGTGCTTTCATATACATGATTTAATTTGATTCTCATGACAATCAAATGAGATAGACACTATTGTGATTTATCTCCGTTTTATAGATGAGGAAACTAACATACTCAGAGATTAATGAATTGTTCCAAGAGTGGCAGAGCTGACATTTGAACCCAGGCCTCCAGGCTGCATGTTAGTGCTTCCTTCATTGCACAGATAGCTGCCAACCTTATCTACTCTCCAGCTACCCTTTTCCAGTTGGGCACCCAGGATTTTTCAGCCTGCCTTCTGCCTCTGCACTCCACCATCCTCCTTCTCATGCTCTAGATCCGGTTTATGCTGCAGCAATCCAATCCATCAGTCAGTCAGCAGGGATTTTTCCAAGTACTCAGCACTGTTACTTCACAGTAAATAGATACCAAAGGACCATTTGGGCTCAATAGTGGATCCAGACTAGCAGGGAGGGGCTAGTCTCTCTTTCTTGAGGGGTTGCAGTTGTGCAAATGTGGTTGAACATTTAGCTGGGACCCTCTGGTGGTGGTCTCAGGGAGCGCTCTCCTATGTTCAGAGACCTGGGGCAGAGTGAGAAGAACTTGTCAAATAACTGTTTCAGATGCCAGGGCCCTCATCAGAAGTTTGGCATTGGGCTCCCTCAGATTTGGTGGTCTGTGTTCTCCTATAGTTAAAACACTCCTCCATAGAAATCCTACCACTGTATTTTGGGTTTTAGCCAGACTGCGAGATTGTTGCAATTAAAACTACTTCTAGGGACACCTATTTGCAGAGCACAAGAGATTTAGGTCTGCTCTGAAATGATACACTTGCATTGTATGAACTCCAGAATACAAAGCACTCAGGCTTTAGACTGGCTTTCTCCATATTAAGACATATAAATAACTCAACAAAGCAGTGTTTGTTTTCAAAATTATTTGAATCCCTTGTAGATTAATGGTTTTGGTCAACTCCATGCCAACACAGTGCTATGGGAAATGCAAGGGCTTGAAGTAGATGGACCTTTTCCCAAAAAATGACCTCACCTCTTTCAACCTGTGCAACTTAGACTTCTTACTTAACCTCTCTGAGTCTCAATTTTTATTAAATGTAGCAATCCATAGGATAGGTTTGAGAATTGAGAGAATTGGCCTATGTAAAACAGCTGACACAATACATAGCACACTGGAACATTCAATAAATATTTATTCCTTTCCATCTCTTTTTGGGCTAATTGAAGAGGCAGAACCAGTCTGAAAGAGTGAGAAGTAAAAGGCGTACTTGTTTAAAAATTCAATTTTAATATTTTCATGTATCTACACAAATAGAAAGTAGAACAATAGCAGTTATACAAGAGGGACTCAGAATTAATTTAATATACCTTATAAAGAGCTGTAGGAAGAAGTAATAACAAATGATAGTTATTAAGCAATTATGTGTCGAAACCATTCTCAAGACTTTACAAGGACTATGCCCTTTAATCTTCACAATAACATTTGAGCTAGATGTGATTATAAAATTCGTTCACAGATGTTGAAACTGAGGCACAGGAGTATTAAGAACCTAAGAACTAAGTGGCAGATGCAGAATTCAAACTGAATTCGTCGGGCTGCTGAGTTTGTATACTTCACCACTATTACCCTATCTTTTTAAAAAATATATTTTTATTGATTTCAAAGAGGAAGAGAGAGGGAATGAGAAATAGAAACATCAATGATGAGAATCATTGATCACTGCCTCCTGCATGCTCCCCACTGGGGATTGAGCCTGCAACCTGGGCATGTACCCTGAACAGGAACCAAACCCTGGCCTCCAGGTTCGCAGGTCAACGCTCAACCACTGAGGCATACTGGCCAGGCTACCCCAGATTTTTTTAAAGTATAAAACAAAACATAGGTCTAATGAATGTAATACTGAGTCAGAAAAAAAGTGTAAATATAATTTTGTCCAGGGATCCAGCATTTATTCTTTATCTCTCCCAGAGAGTCAAAGTGTGAATATATATTATCAAATAGTCAAATATTGATGAAACATATGAAAGTGGTTACTCTTCATACTGATTGACAGGGCCAGATATTGAACATACTTTATGAAATATATAATCAGTGAAAAAGGTCATATAAAAATTTTAAAGAAATTAATTAAGGCTAACAAAACATTCAGTGAACAACTACATGCAATTTTACACACTACTCCAAAATTAATATTTTAAAAGATTTTTAATGAAATATGCATATTGGATGAATTATTTTAATTATAATTATTTAAAAATCAATTTTTGTTAAGTGGTACTATTTTGGAATTCAATGGTAAGGTCTCACCGAATAATCATAATGTTTAAAATAATATAACTATACATTAAATGCTTTCAACCACAACCTTTTAATTTAATACAAGGATTACTACACTGTTACAAAGAGTATTTAAATTTTTCCTTTGTCTCATAATATACTACTGTTGAAAAGTAAATTTTGTTTACTCAAAAAAAGAATGCAAAGAAAAGTATTATAATCTGATATTGGGTTTACTATTACCCCATCTTTAGTGCTTAGCTAAACCAACCCAAATAAGTACTTCTTTTAGAAAGTCAAACCTTCCTCCCTCTACTATACTCCTTCTCCACCCCTACTCCCTCTTTTAATCTCATGAACACTTATTTTAGCAACTCTTTTCTGTGTATATCTGAAATAAAGAGCCTAGTGTAGTTTAACATTTTAACAAGTCCACCTAAACTTATGTGACTGAGTTTAATTTTATTGTTTTGTTGAAAATAGAACATACGTGCATAAAGCATGCATGTACATTTTAACAAAAGTTGAAAACACACCCATATAACCATTAGTCAAGATCAGAAATAAAACACTGGGGCACGACAAAAGCCCTGTGTAGGTCTCTTTTCAATCAAAACTCCTCCCTCACCAACAGGGTAACCACTCCCTTGACTTTATGGTAATATTTCCTTGCTTTATTTTAGTTTTATCATCTCTGTATGCATGTCTCAATAACGTAGTTTAGTCTCACCTGTGTTTGAGCTTTATATAAATGGATCTATATCAGAAGTATTTTTTTTTATAAAACAGCTTTATTGTGATACTAGAGGCCCAAATGCACGAACTTCGTGCAAGGGGCTCGGCCCTCATAGCCCTGGCTGCCTTCGCCAGCCCGCACAGCCTCAGCTGGCCTCACAGTCCCTCGAAACCTCTACGGCTTGCCTTGGCCCTCACAGCCCTGGCTTTGTCCGGAAGGTCATCTGGAAGAACGTCTGGAAGGTTGTTCAGCTGTCTGGTCTAATTAGCATATTATGCTTTTGTTATTATAGATAGTGCACTTCCATAAAATTCATCCTTTTTTATATATAAACATTTTATTTTGGAAAAGTTTTTTGTTTTTTAATTTTATTTTTCAATAACAGTTTACATTCAGTATTATTTTAGATTAGGTACAGGTGTATACATAGTGATCAGACAATTATATAATTTACAAAGAGAGCCCCCTAATAATTCAGGTATGCACCTGGCACCATACATAGTTATTACTTTATATCCCATGACTATTTTGTAACTATGCAATTGTACTTTTTCCTTAAATTTTTATTTTTTGTTGAAGTTATTGGGGTGACATTGGTTAATAAAACCATACATGTTTCAAATGCACAACTCTATAACATGTTATCTGCTTACTGCATTGTGTGCTCATTATCCAAAGTCGTCTCTTTCTGCCACCATTCATCCCCCCTTGACCCTCTTCCACCTCCCTCCACTCCCCCCCCCCTTTTTTTTTTTTTTTGCAATTTGTGTCTTTTTTTCCCCTTCTTAATCTCTTTACCTTGACTCATAGATACTAAGAACAGACTGACAATTGTGAGATGAGGGGGAGGGGTTGGGAGTCTGGGTAAAAACAGGTGAAGGGATTTTGGAACAGTTTAGATTTACAGGAACATTGTAACAGTACAGAGAAGTTTCTGATGTAGGAGTCTTACACTTTAAAAAAATTATTCATAAATAATTTATTTTTGATGCTCTTATAAAGTGGAATTGCTTTCTAAATTTCATTTTTGGATTGTTCATTGCTAGTGTGTAGAAACACAACTGGATTTTTATATATTAATCTTATATCTTATAATCATGCTGAACTAATGTATTAATTCCAGCATTTTTTAGTGATTTCCTTAGGAATTTCTACATATAAAATCATGTCAACTACTGAGAAAATTTTACTTCTTTCTTTCCAATCTGGATGCCATTTATTTATTTTTCATGTCTAATGTCTGTCTAATGTTGAATAGAAATGTCAAGAGAGAAAATTCTCAACATATTTTTATTGCTTTCTATGTTACTTCTGTTCCTACCATTATGATTTGTTTTCCTAATTTTTGTGCTTATCTTGTTGTTTTCTTATATCTTGAGGTGAATGTTTAATTCACAAAATTTTGGCCTTTCATCATAGATAAGAGATACTTTTTACTTTAGCTGCATTTCCAAGTGTTGATATAAGTATTTTCATTATTGTTCTGCCACAAATATTTTCTTTTTCTTGCTTTATTGTTTTTATTAATATGTTACATGTATACATATCTTCCCATTGCCCCCCACTCCCCAGTGTCTTGTGTTCATTGGTTATACTTATAGGAATGCATACAAGTCCTTTGGTTGATCTCTTATCTACCCCAGCTCACCTTAAACTTCCTGCTGTAATTTGACAGTCTCTTTGATGCTTTACTGCCTCTGTATCTATATTTTTGTTCATCAGTTTATTATGTTGTTTATTATCCACAAATGAGTGAGATCATGGTGTTTCTACTTCATTGACTGGCTTATTTCACTTAGCATAAGGCTCTCCAATTCCATCCAGGTTGCTACAAATGGGAAGAATTCCTACTTTTTTATCGCAGCATAGAATTCCATTGTGTAGATGTACCACAGTTTTCTGATCCACTCATCTGCTGATGGGCACCTAGGCTGTTTCCAAATTGTAGCTATTGTAAATTGTGCTGCTATGAATATAAGGGTGCATATATCCTTTCTCATTGGTGTTTCTAGTTTCTTAGGATATAATCCTAAGAGTGGTATTACTGGGTCAAATGGGAGTTCCATTTTTAGTTTTTTGAGGAAACTCCATACTGTTCTCCACAGTGGCTGCACCAGTCTGCATTCCCACCAGCAGTGCACAAGGGTTCCTTTTTCTCCGCATCCTCGCCAACACTTGTCCTTTGTTGATTTGTTGATGATTGCCATTCTGACAAGGGTGAGATAGTATGGCATTGTCATTTTTATTTGCATCTCTCAGACAATTAGTGACTTTGAGCATGTTTTCATTTGTCTCTTGGCTTTCCTTCTGTCATCTTTAGAAAACGTTCTATTTAAGTCCATTGCCCATTTTTTTAAATATATTTTTTATTGATTTTTTTTACAGAGAGTAAAGAAAAGGGATAGAAAGTAAAAAACATCGATGAGAGAGAGACATCGGTCAGCTGCCTCCTGTACGCCTCCTATTGGGGATGTGCCAGCAACCAAGGATTATGCCCCTGACCAGAATGGAACCCATGACCGTTCAGTCCCCAGGATGATGCTCTATCCACTGAGCCAAACCGGTTTTTCCCATTGCCCATTTTTTTATTGGATCATTTATCTTCCTTTTATTAAGTTGTATAAATTGGCTGTAGATATTGGAGATTAAAACCTTTATCAGTGATAAAATTTACAAATATTTTCTCGCATACAGTGGGCTTTCTTGTTGTTTTGTTGATGGTTTCTTTTGCTGTGAAAAGCTTTTTATTTTGTTGTAGTCCCATTTGCTTATTTTCTCTTCAGCTTCCATTATCCTTGGAGCAGTATCAGTGAAGAAGTTCCTTCGGCATAGGTCTGATATTTCACTGCCTGTGGATTCCTCAAGTATTTTTATAATTTCCCGTCTAATGTTTAAGTCCTGTATCCATTTGGAGTTTATTTTTGTGTATGGTGTAAGTTGGTGGTCAAGTTTCATTTTTTGGAAGTATCTGTCAAATTTTCCCAACACCATTTATTGAAGAGGCTGTCTTGACTCCATTGTATGTTCATGCCTCCTTGGTAAAATATTAATTGAGCATAGCGGTTTGGGTGGATATCTGGATTCTCTAATCTATTCCATTGGTCTATATGTCTGTTCTT
This sequence comes from Lasiurus cinereus, assembly GCA_011751065.1. NCBI lineage: Eukaryota > Metazoa > Chordata > Mammalia > Chiroptera > Vespertilionidae > Lasiurus > Lasiurus cinereus. Next base: position 32,653,554 of record JAAGEH010000015.1, on the reverse strand, counting down.
GTGCTAGGCCCAGGCTGTTTTGAGAACAGTTGCTTTGTAATACAGCTTGAAATCTGGTATTGAGATCCCATCTACTTTATTATTCTTTCTCGGGATTGCTGTGGCTATTCGGGGTCTTTTTGTTCAAGATGAATCTTTGGAGAGTTTTTTGTAGGTCTGTGAAATATTTCATTGGTATTCTAATGGGTAGTGGATTGAATCTATAGATTGCTTTGGGTAGTATGGACATTTTAATGATGTTGATTCTCCCAATCCATGAGCATGGTATGTTCTTCCACCTGTTTACATCTTCCTCTATATCTTTTTTTCAGTGTCCTGTAGTTTTCTACATATAGGTCTTTACCTCCTTAGTTAGGTTTATTCCTAGGTATCTTAATTTTTTTTGTGCGATGGTAAATGGGATTGCTTTTTTAATGTCTCTTTCTGTAATTTCACTATTAGTGTATAGAAATGCCATAGATTTCTTGGCATTAATTTTGTATCCTGCTACATTGCCGAATTCATTTATTAAGTCTATTTGTTTTTGGATGGACTCCTTCGAATTTTTTTTGTACAGTATCATGTCATCTGCAAATAAGGACAGCTTTACTTCTTCTTTTCCAATTTGGATTCCTTTTATTTCTTCTTCTTGTCTAATTGCAATGGCTAATACTTCCAGTACTATGTCGAACAGGAGTGATGAGAGTGGGCATCCCTGTCTTGTTCCTGTTCTTAGGGGAAGTGATTTTAGTTTTTTCCCATTGAGTATGATGTTAGCTGTGGGTTTATCATATATGGCTTTTATGATGTTGAGGTATGATTTTTCTATTCCCACCTTGCTAAGAGTTTTTTTTATCAAGAAAGGGTGTTGGATTTTGTCAAATGCCTTTTCTGCATCAATTGATTAGACTATGTGATTTTTATCTCTCAATTTGTTTATGTGATGTATCACTTTTATTGATTTATGGATATTGTACCATCCTTGCATTCCTGGGATAAATCCTACTTGGTCATGGTGTATGATCTTTCTGATGTATTTTTGGATGCGGTTTGCTAGAATTTTGTTGAGGATTTTGGCATCTATGTTCATGAAAGATATTGGCCTGTAATTCTCTTTCATTATGTTGTCTTTATCTAGTTTTGGTATTAGGGTGATGCTGGCTTCATAGAAGGTGTTTGGAAATGTTCCTTCTTCTTGAATATTTTGGAGTAGTCTCAGGAGGATAGGTTTTAATTCTTCCTTTAATGTTTGGTAAAACTCTCCTGTGTAGCCATCTTGTCCTGGGCTTTTGTTTGCTGGAAGCTTTTTGATGACTGCTTCAATTTCTTCCATAGTTATTGGACTATTGAGATGTTTAGATTCTTCCTGATTGAGTTTTGTAAGGTTATATTTTTCTAGGAATATGTCCATTTCCTTCAGGTTGTCCAGTTTGTTGGAATAGAATTATTTTTTCTTCTTATTTCTTTTTTTACAGCAGACCCTTTAACATTACTTGCACTTATGGTTTGGTGGTAATAAATCCCCTTAGTCCTTTTTGTCTCTGAAGGTCCTGATTCTTTTTATTTCGGAGGGGTCTGTTATTATTTCTTGTCTTTAGTTTCTGATTTTGTTTATTTTGGTCTTCACTTTGCTACTTGGTGAGTCTTGCTAGAGGTCCATCAATCATATTTATCCTTTCAAAGAACCAGCTCTTGGTTTTGTTGATCTTTTGAATTGTTTCTCTGGTATCTATGTTATTTATCTCCACTCTGATGTTTACTATTTCCTTCCTTCTGCTTACACTGGGATTTTCTTGTTGCTCTCTTTCTAGATCTTTGAGTTTTAGAGTTAGGTAATCTATTACCATTGTTTCCTGTTTTTTCCAGTAGGCTTGTAGAGCTATGAACTTCCCTTTCAAGACTGTTTTCACTGTGTCCCACAAATTTTGTATGTTTGTGTTGTCATTGTCATTTGTTGCCATGATTTTTTAAATTTCTTCCTTGATGTCTGGTAACACAGTCGTTGTTTAATAGCATGCTGTTTAGTCTCCATCTGTTTGATTTCTTTGTATTGTTTTTATTAGAGTTGATTTCCAGTTTCATGCCACTGTGATCTGACAAAATGCTTGATATGATTTCTATCTTCTTGAATTTGAAGAGACTTTTCCTATGACCCAACATATGATCTATCTTTGAAAATGACCCATATGCACTTGAGAAGAATGTATATCCTGTGGCTTTGGGGTGAAATGTTTTGAACATGTCAATTAATTCCATCTGGTCTAGTGAGTCATTTAGGATTGATGTTGCTTTACTGATTTTTTGTTTAGAGGATTTGTCCAGTGGTGACAGTGGGGTATTCAAGTCTCCTACTACGATTGTATTGCTGTCAATCTCTCACTTGATATCCTTCAGGAGTTTTTTTATGTATTTAGATACTCCTGTAATGGGTGTGTATATGTTTACCAGAGTGATTTTTTCTTGTTGGATTGCTCCCTTTAGTATTATGAAGTGGCCTTCCTTATCTCTTGTTATGTCCTTTACTTTGAGATCTAATTTGTCAGATATAAGTATTACAACCCCAGCTTTTTTTTCTTTTCCGTTTGCCTGAAACACCATCTTCCATCCCTCACCCTGAGTCTGTGTGCATCTCTTTTTCTGAGGTGTGTTTTTTGTAGACAGCAGATATATGGGTCATGTTTTCTTATCCAATCCTTTACCCTATGTCTTTTGATTGAAGTATTTAACCCCTTTACATTTAAAGTTATTATTGATAGGTACTTATCTGTCTCCGTTTTTATTCTTTACCCCTGTGTTCCTTCTTCACTTCTTATTTCTTTTTTTACAGCAGACCCTTTAACATTACTTGCATTTCTGGTTTGGTGGTAATAAATTCCCTTAGTCCTTTTTTGTCTCTGAAGCTCCTGATTTCACGTTCAATTTTGATTGAAAGCCTTCCTGAGTACAATATTCTTCTATTCAGACCCTTCTTTTGCATGACTTTGTATATTTCATTCCATTCCCTTCTGGCCTGGTGAGTTTCTGTTGAGAAATCAGCCACTAGTTTTATGGGGGTTCCTTTTTCTCTTTGGCCACTTTTAAGATTCTTACTTTGTTGTTGGTGTTTGCCAATTTAATTATAATGTTCCTTGGTGTTGGTTTTTTGGGGTTCATTTTGCTTGGGACTTGTGAGCTTCTTGGAGTTGTGTGTGTTTTTCCTATATCAGGGAAGTTTTCTGTCATTATTTCTTCAAACAGGTTTTCTATTCCTTGCTCAGTTTCCACTCTTTCTGGAACGTCATTTATGCGCATGTTGTTTTGCTTCATGTTATCCCAAAGTTCCCTTAGGCTTTCTCTCGCTTTTTAATTTTTTTTTCTAGAAGCTGCTGTAGGTGGGTATTTTTTCCTGCCTTGTCTTCTAGCTCACTGCCTCTTCTAGTCTACTTTTGATGCTTTCTTTTGATGCTTTCTTTACAGCAGTGATGTAATTTTTCATTTCTTCTTGATTATTCTTCATTTCCTCTTGGTTCTTCTTCATTTCCTCTTGGCTCTTACTCATCTTGTCGAATTTGTCTTCCATTCTTTTCAGCCACCTTATGACCATTTCTCTGAACTCTTTCTCTGGCAGGTTGTTTGCTTCTATTTTATTTACTTCCTTTTCTGGTGATACCTGCTTTTCTTTCATATGTGGGCTGTTTCTTTGTCTGCCTCTCGTTTTTCTTCTCTGGGTGTCTGGTTATGTAGTTCTCTCTCCTCTGTTGATTTAAAAGCACAAAATACAACCCAACCAGGTATAACACACAAGGCACTGAACAGAAATGTATTCACGATGTTAATAACCACAAATAAGGTGACCACCAGTGAAAGATAAATTAGGGTTAAGTATAGAAAGAAGAAGAGAGAAAGGAGGAAAAAAGAAAAGAAAGAATTGCCTAAATGAAATTAGGGGAAGGGAGAAAAGAGAGGAAAATGAAGAAGGAGGAGGAGGAGGAGGCGGAGGGAGGAAGAGGAGGAGGAAGAAGAGGAAGAGGAGGAGGAGGAGGAGAAGGAGGAAGAGGAGGAGGAGGAGGTGGAGGAGAAGGAGATGGAGGAGGAGGAGGAGGAGGAGGAGGAGGAGGAGGAGAAGGGAAAGAAAAAAAAAGTAAGAGAGAAAAGAAACAAAATAAGAAAAAATAAAGGGAACAAATTATATATGTGAGGAGAAAACTCCAATAGAACAGCCACTAATACCAACAAATGCCAGAAACAAGTAATTAGAGATTAATATAAACTATAAATAACAACTAATATCAAGGGAGGGGAGGTAAAACAGAGGTAAAAAACAAACAAAAACAAAGCAAACAAAAGCAAAATATAGTAAGTATAATAAGGAAAAACAATCTCACAAAAAATTATAAAAAATCAATAAAACCACCGTTCAAGCAAACAACAATAAAAGGATATAGAGAAAAACCATTTTTTGGATAGTGAAGACAGAGAAGAGAGAGGTGTGTATGGACTTGGAGTACAGGATTCAAAATTAGATATATAAGTGGCGTGAAATTTTAACTAGGTAAAAAGAAAGAATAGGGGAAATCTAAAGTAGGAAAAGGGTAAGAGAAACAAGACAACAAAATGGGGAAAATTAGGAAGAGAGTGTTGGCATAAAGATAGAATTTAGATAGAGTAAAATGGTGCTAAAGGAAAAATGAAAATAGAATGTAGAATTCTAATCTCAAAGTAAAATTAAGAGAAAAATAAAATGACACTAGTTTTTTCTTTCAAAAAGGTAAAATAGCAGTAGTAATAATACTAGTTAAAAATAAAAATGTAATAATTTAAAGGGTAAAATCAATTGAGGAAAAAATAAATTAGTGTTTTAATTAAAATATGAAAAAATAAAAAATACAAAAAAATAAAAGAATAGAATGGACAGTAGTGGGGGTCATTCACTTCCTCTATTATTCTATTTGGCCCTCCTGTTTCCCAGTTGGGAGGGTATTGCAGTTCCCTGAGTTCCACTGCTGCTCAGTGTTGTTTTTAAGCAGGTGGTGTGTCTTAATCTCTTTATTCTTTTGTGATTATGTGAGAGTCAATTTGTGTGTCCTCTCTAGCCTGTGCTTAGATCCTGCTTTCTCTGTGGTACTCAATACCGGTTTGTGGGAGTGGGTTACCCCACAGCTGATTCACTGATGGTTATTCTGCACTCTGATTTCCAGGTTCCAGAAAAACAACTTTCCCCTGCAGTCTCTTAGGATGTCCCCAATTGTGTGATCCTATGTATTGGGCTTAGCAATCAGAAACCAGGGTCTGAAGAGGAAAGAGTGCAGTCTGTGCACTCCCTCTTCCCCATTCCTCATGTTCAAGCAGCTGGGACCCTTTAATAGCTCCCAGGCTGTCTTTCTGCCTCAGATCAAAATGGTTTGCTTTCTAGAGCTCCCCTCTGTTAATAGCTCTGAGGGCCCCCTTCCACATTCAGGGATCACGCCCTGCCCCATATCCACGGATTTCTGTAGGTGCAGCTTTCCCTCAGTCCAGTTCCCACAGTGTGCACATCTCTCTGTTCTATGGGACAGGAGACCTCACCTTATCCTGGGCGAAATCTGACCTTTCGGTGTGGCATGTGGAGCTCCTTTGAATCTGAGTGTTTGCACTGATTGAGGAGTGGTATTCTGGGTCCCCCGGCTTTTCAGTGGGTTCCACAGCTGTAGCTTTTCAGGCTGCCATAGACATTCACTTTCCCCTGAAAGATGGTGCTGGTGGCTCCAGGAGACAAAAACCCCATGCCACAAATATTTTCAATTCCACTATCATTTTTCTTTGACACCTCAGTTTCTTTAGAGTGCCTTAATTTTGAGATATACAGATATTATCCAGTTATCTTTTAGTTATTGATTTATAAATTATTTGCATTTTTAGATTTCAATTTATTTTAAATATACTTTTATTGATTTCAGAGAGGAAGGGAGATGGAAAGAGAGATACCATCAATGATGAGAATCATTGATTGGCTGCCTCCTGCATGCTCCACACTGGGGACTGAGCCTGCAACCTGGACATATGCCCTGACTGGGAATTGAATCATGGTCTCCTGGTCATAGGTGGACACTCAACTACTGAATCATGCCAGCCAGGCCAGATTTAATTTTTTAAAAATGCGTTGAAACTTGCTGTTTGGCCTAGTACATGATCAAATTTTATAAGCATTCTGTATTTGTATTCCATAGTTGTTAGTTAGTTCAAGTTATTAATCATATTGTTCAAAAATTCTATATCCTTAGAGACATTTTTTTTGCCTCCTTGATCAGCTACTGGGAGAAGTATAGTAAGACCTCTCTATATATAATGAGATATTTACTCTTATTACATATTTATTTATCCTTTTAATAAGTTAATTTTTACTTTATATATTTATAAGTACAAGGTCATCCCTGGTGAATCGAACCATTTATAATCTACACTAATAAAAGAGAAAGATGCAAATTGACTGTACTTTCACGATGCCCACCAGCCAATCAGGAGTGAGTATGCAAATTAACCCAACAAAGATGGTAGGCTAATTTGCATACATAGGCGCTGAGAGGCCAGAGTGGGGCAGGGCAGGATGTTTGCATTGTCATGGTGATGATGCAAGTGTTCCACACCACCCTAGTAGCTCCAAACCTCTGGGCAGCATGGGAAGGTGAAAAGGCAGCTCTTGGCCAGAGGGTGCTAGCAGCCAGGAGAAGGAAGGACCATTCTTGCACGAATTTTCGTGTGGGAGGCAACCAATTGATGTGTTTCTCTCACATCAATATTTCTCTGTCTTTCCCTCTCTCTTCCACTCTCTCTAAAAATCAATAGAAAAATATCCTCAGGTGAGGATTAAAAAATAATAATAAATAAAACGTTACTAAAAACAAAACAAACAAAAAAACAGAATAGATGTTTTTATGAATCCTTCTTCAGTCAACATTCACTTCCATTGCTCATGTATTATTACTTTCCTTGTTCTTCATTCCTTCTAGGTTTTCATTTTTCTAAGACCATTTTCCTCCTGAAGTATATCCTTTGGAATTTCCATTAGTTAAGTCTATTGGTGACGAACCCTCTTAGATTTCTTTGTCTAAAATTATATTTATAATGAACAACATAAACTGATGAACAAAAGCAGATCCAGAGATACAGAAGCATCAATCCAACTGTCAAACCTCAGAGGGAAGGCAGGGAAGGGTGAAAGGGAGGGGGATAAATCAACCAAAGGACTTGTATGCATGCATATAAGCATAACCAACGGACACAGACACTAGGGGGTGAAGGCACAAGTAGGGGGGGCAATGGGGAGATAGAGTCACATGTGTAATACCTTAACAAATAAAGAAAAAAAGTGTGATTGCAGCGGTAGAGGGTGATGGGTGGAGGTGGTAGAGAGCATAGAGGGGATAAAAGGTGATGGAAAAATTAAATTTAATTTAAAATTGAAAAAAAATATATTTGTTTCACTCTCTTGTTAAATATTTTCATGAAAGATGCTGTCCTTGGGTTATGAGGTTAGTGTGGGCAGGATCTCCCATAAGTATCCCCATCTGGGTTCTGACTTCCAATGAGCCTAAGCCCTAGTGTGAAGAACCTGCATGGGCTCAGCTCTTTCAGTGGGAGAACAATCTCTATCTCATCAGAGTTGCCAGAGATGCTTAAAAGAGATAATGGATGGAAAATTACTGGCACAGAGGAGGAAGGCAACCAAAGGTAGCTATTTGTGTTTCAACTGAAAACTTTAACTCCTAAACTTTAGATTTTTAAGGTGACTAAGTGAAAATGAGGAGGTTAGGGTGGGTTCTAATCCAGTCTGACTGGAGTCCTTATAAGAAGAAGAAATTTAGACATCAGGAGTGGGCACACAGAGGAAAGACCTTGTGAAGAGGCAGAAAGAGGGTGGCTATCTGCAAGCCAAGGAGAGAAGCTCCAGAAGAAACCAATCCTGTAGGCAACTTTAACTGGATTCTAGCCTCCAAAAATTTGAAGAAACTAATTCCTGTTATTTAAACTCCCACAGTCTATGGTACTTCGTTATGGCAGCCCGAGCTAAGACATGGAGCCACTGGCTTCATAGCCCATTCACTCCAGACATCTCTGCATAGTGTTTTCATGGAGTTGCTCCTTCTCTGGATCTAGTAGTGCCAAGTCCAGTACAGGCAGTCTTTTCAAGAGCTCAAAGAATAACCACTTAGCAACTTATCCTTGAACCAGGAAATGGAAGAGCTATGTTATGGCAGAAAACTGTGGTTCAGAGCTCTAGTAAAACTGTGTTTAATTTCTTACACTCTCTCCTCAAGTATAAATTGAAAGATGCAGATACTAATGAAGAAATATCGCAGGGGAGTGGTTTTTAACAATTACTGACCCATTTTAAAATTGACAAAGCTATGGATTCAGAAAAATACAATTTGCATTAGTTTCCTTTTGCTGCAGTGATAAATTACCACAAACTTGGTGGCTGGAAAGAAGAGACATTTGTTTTTTCATCGTTCTGGAGACCAGAAGTTTAATATCAATTCCTCTGGACTGAATTCAAGATTTGGGCAGAGTTGTACTTTGCTCCTTGCCTCTTCTGGTTTCTAGTGGTTGCCAGCATTCCTTTACTTGTGGCCACATCATTCCATTCTCTGCCTCTGTCTTCACAACTCTTTCTCCTTTTTGTATGTCAGCTCTCTTGTCCTCCTTCTTACAATGAAACCTGTGATTGCATTTAGGGCCCATTCAGATAATCCAGGACAATCTCTCAAAATCCTCAGTCATATCTGTCAAGGCTATTTTACTTCATAAGGTGACATTTACAGGTCCCAGGGATTAGGACTTGATATATTTGGGTGGCCATTTTTCAGCCTCCTACAGATTCCAAACTCTTCCCATACAATTTCAGGAAGATCATGGACACAGGTAAGAATATATGTTCTGGAGATGCATTTCACCACAGATATACTGTGAACATATACATTGCAGACAGGTCTATTTACTTACTCACTATCTTCTCTATACCTCAGGATCAACTACACTGTTGGTTAAAAACCTAAAATCTAAAATCATACCCCAGCCCTTTGCATCCCCTCATCTCATCAGAATCCCCCAGAAGCCAGATCCAGTAATCTACATTTCTAACAAGTTCCCTAAAATGATTCTGTTGCAGTCAGCCTTATACCCATAGTTTAGTGAGTAAGTGGTTAACAGCCTGGGTGCCTAAGTCCTCTCGCTGTTAACTGGACATATTGCCACCTCCTTCACAGTAAAAGATGTCTGTACAAGCTTATTTGCACTAAGAAAACTCTAGTGTTCTTACCCCTAACCCCCTTCCCACCACACAAAGGTGAAGTCCTTCTATTATTTAGTTGTTTTCGATCTTACCTCGTGTTTAATACACTTGCCCTCAAGGCACGGAATTTAGTCAAGGGAGAGAAAGGGAAAAGGGAAAAGTAGCAAATTTGCAGTCATGCAACCAAATTGCACTTGAAGCCCAGCAGGCCTGAGACCCAGTCCCTTGTCCCCTCCCCCACCCCCAACTCCCTGCTCTGGTATAACTTGCCTAGGATGGAGGTCGTGCTGGGAGTCCTGCGCCCCCCCCCTACCCCTCAACACACACACGCCTCTTTGATTGGCCGAGCCAGCCCCGCGCGTCACGCTCTTTTGTCTCAGAGGACTGAAGATAAAAGCAGCTGCTGCTGCCTTGGGAACCATGCTGACCTGACTCTACTCCCTTTAGCTGGGCGGCAGTGCAGAGCAGTTCGGTACCGGCAGCCCCAAGTAGCTTAGCAGCTCAGGAGGCGTCCATCCGTTCCCACTGCAGAGCCTCAGAGGCCAAAGCCTACATCCAGAGCTGTCTCACCGCTGCCCACCCGCGGAACATAGGTAAATAAAGGGGTCGCGATTGCCCGGCGGGGAAAGAGGAAGGAAAGCCACACCAGGACTGGGCGGCTCCCTGCTTGGAAAATCCAGGACTATGAGGCTGGACAAGGAGCCCTCAGTATGGCCTGACTGTGCTGAGGGAGGAGGTGGGGTGCCATGGGATGCTGTCTAGTGGGTAGGATTTGCCTGGATTGAGAGGGGGCAGTTTTCAGGGAGGTTGGGGAGGCAAGGGAAGAGAATTGCAAGCTGTCTGTCTTGACATCCCTTTGCATCCCCTCATCTCATCCTGGTGAGGCATATATGGGTGTGCGTGTGCATGTCCAACTTCTATTCCCTTTCTCCATGGCAGGCCATTTAAGAATCCGGACTTGAATTTTGTGCAGCTGATTGCAGTGCTGGTAGGCCGAAGATTTCCAAGGGGAAGTGTAATGGGGCAGGGCGAGGGTTGCTTTGGCTTGTATTCAAATGGTCGGTGAGGGAATTTTCAGTCTGGCTACAGCGGAGGGAGCAAAAGGGTGTGGGATGAGGAGGGAGGGAGCGGGATGAGGGATGGGGCTGTTTCTGACCCTTCCTTTCCCTGCCCTTCCTGGCGAAGGCTCAGTCTTGATGACCAGAGGTCGGGTACTAAGGGCCCCCAGTGGACAAAGATCGACTGTATTCTGGAGACAAGCTTTCTCATGGAGGCCACCATGTTGCAGAGGCTGATAGTAAAATAAAGGCTTATGCTTGTTCCTGAGCTCCCATAAAAATCTGAGAGATAAAGGGTGGAGGGAGAGACACATTGAGAGGGAATGTGGTTGAGACCTGAGACCATGAGGTTAATGAGATCTGACCACTGTGCTCTATTTTGAGAGCCCAACATCAGCTCCATACACTATTACACTTAGAATTAGAAGCAACAGTTGCTGTTGCTCTTGAAAGACTGGAGGAATGAATGTGGCTGTCCAAAGCTCCCCGCTAACAGGGAGACACCGGCTGGCTCCCTGAGGTTGTAACTGCCAGTATCCTGGAGGATATTTTTAGGACAGTAGGCAGATATAAAATGTACTGCAGGATATTCAGGAAGGGAGATAAAACAGCTGCAGACCTATTAATCTCCTCTTTCATACCCCTCCTATTTTTTTCTTTTTTACAGGAGGAAGGCAGAGGCTCCCAGCACGCCTGCAGATTAGTCTTTTCCAAAAAGTCCAAACATCTTGATAATATTCAGATACCCGATCATCATCTGTCATGGCTAGCATCATTGCACACATGGGTAATTGCCGGCGGCAGAACACACGCTTGCCACCTTGGGCCCATTCTATGCTGAGGTCCCTGGGTAGGAGTCTTGGTCCCTTAATGGCCAACATAGCAGAAAGAAACATGAAGTTGTTCTCAGGGAGGGGGGTGCCAGCCCAAGGGGAAGAAACCTTTGAAAACTGGCTAATCCAAGTAAATGGGGTCCTGCCAGATTGGAATATGTCTGAAGAAGAAAAGCTCAGGCGCTTGCTGAAAACCCTTAGGGGCCCTGCCCGGGAGGTCATGCATTTGCTTCAGGCAGCCAACCCCAACCTAAGTGTGGCAGATTTCTTGCATGCAATGAAATTGGTGTTTGGGGAGACTGAAAAAAACATGACTGCCCATGGTAAATTTTTTAACACCCTGCAGGCACAAGGGGAGAAAGCCTCCCTTTATGTGATCCGTTTAGAGGTGCAGCTCCAGAATGCTATTCAGGCAGGGATCATAGCTGCGAAAGATGCAAACCAGACTCGCCTGCACCAGCTCCTTTTAGGGGCTGAGCTGAATGGGGACCTGCGATACAGGCTGAAGCATCTTCTCAGGATGTATGCAAATGAGCAGGAGCGTCTTCCCAATTTTCTGGAGTTAATCAAGATGATAAGGGAGGAGGAGGATTGGGATGATACTTTTATTAATCAGAAGCGGGCCAGGAGATCTGAGTCAATGGTGGAGAAGGCAACCAGCCCCGTGGCATTTCAGGGTTCTCTACGGATAGTAATCGGCAGTGCTGACTGCAACGTGATAGAGATAGATGACACCCTGGATGACTCAGATGAAGATGTGATCCTGGTGGAGTCTCAGGACCCTCCACTTTCATCCTCTGGTTCTCCTCCCCCCAGAAGCAGAGCCAGATCTCAGGATCAAGTGGTAGTCATTGATTACCCCAATAGTTCCCAGGCTCAATCTCCTTCCACTAGTGGGGGTTCTGGAGATAAAAATGATGGTCCTGGGGATATCTGTAGAGCCAGGAAGCGAAAATACACAACCCATTCTTCATATTGTGGCAAGGAGAACCACTTGAAGGAAACCTGTGACAAGAGCAACAAGGCTGAGATGTTTGAAAATCTGGTCATGACCCTGCAGGAGCTGACACATATAGAGGAAGAGGGGTCAAGAGAGGCTCCTGACCAATCTGATGATCCTTCTGAGCTACAGTGAGGTGCTAGCCTTCAGCCTTAAATGAACCCTTCCTTAAGCTATATTCAGAGCCTAGTGATGGGAAAACTGAGGGAGGAGGCTTCTAATTGCATGAATTAATCCATATAGCAGCCTTTTTTTAGGGTTCAGGAGAAAGGGTCTTGGATACAAGCACAATGGAGAGAGATGGCCTGTCCCCTGTCCTTGCTCCCCACCCCCACCTCTGCTGCCTAAGGGTCTATTTTTTGTGTGTGCTCATTTCCTTGATGGGTTTATTCTCTTTGTGAAAGTGGTATAATTCACTGTTACATCTTCAAACAACAAAGAAGTACAAAAAGTCAAGTACAAATTAGTTCAAATCTTCTACCCTTGTATAACCATTGTCAACCCTTTGATGACTATCCTTCTAGATATTTCTCTATACCTACTAGTATGTACCCAGATAGATATATGTACAGATAAAAGTGTCAAATATAAGTGTTGTTCTATAGTCTGTATTTTTTCACCAAACAATTTGTTGTGGGCTTCTATGTCAATAAATTTATATATCAGCATCTGTTTTAATGTCTCTGTGGTATTATTTTAAGAAATAAAAGAAAGGGAAATAAGAGAAATATGGTAAAAAGCTATAAAGGAATGGGGTTTTTAGCAATCTCATTTTGCAGGTGAGGCAAAGGGAAGAAGAAATAAGCTGAAATATTCCCCAAAGGTAAATAGAGACTCTTTCTACAATTGTCTTGTTGCTTCGATCACAGAGCCAAACTATGGCACCCACTAGTTGACAATGCTTCAGTGATTTCTGTAATGTATCTAGAGGAATCTTATGGCTGGAGAGTCTGTTGCTGTGAATATAATCCCAAATGGGAAGTCTAGAGGCTTTGATCTTTGTCCCTTTGGGGAGGGGCAGCTCTTCCTCCTTTGGGTGGACTTCTTAGATTACTGCTGCTGCTCCTAGTTGACATCATGGTCACAACCAGCAATCTCTCCGGCCTCTTTCCAAATCCCAGTTAAAGAAAGGAGAGAGCAGTTACTCACTGGAACCAGCACCAGAGGCTCAATCAACTGATAGCACTGGACTTAGCCTCACCCCCTAAGCCTTGAGGCTAGATGCCAGAAGACACAGGCGACTCAGGACTCCAAACCAACCCCATACCAATCTGAGAATTGAGAATAGCTGGGAAGGGATGGAAAGCAATCTAGTGGCTAGGACACATGAAGGAACATGGAGATCAGAAAGTCATGCCATTTTAGAGTGAAGGGCACTCATGGGGCAGGAAGGAGGTGAGGGACCTTTGGAAAAACTTGCCTTGTCCTCTCTCCTGATGTCATATTGGAGTGTGATTTCTTTGAAAACAGGACAAGACATGTGTGACCTCAGGCCCCAAGGGTCCCTATGTCTCTTATAGGTGCATATGTCCCTACTTTGTGAGCAGGACAAGGCTGGTTGTGTGGGAATGATTGCATTTAAGGCAGGGGGTGGGGAGTGAATTTAATGCACAAACTCGAGGACTTGAAGGAGTTTGTCATGCAGGAAATTGGTGCTCCACAGAGCTGAGAAGACAGAGTGTGCAGCAGTGGGAGATGATGCCTCGGGGGAGAAGCACATAGCTGTGGGGGTCAGGGGAAAGTGTTTGAGGTTACATGGAGGTTAACAGTGACAGGAAGCCTGGTAGGAACCACAGATTCCAGGGTTTCATACAGAACTCTGGGTTATGTTGTATTAGGAATAGCACAGGTTGAGGAGCCCAGGGAGAGGTATTGGGGTTCTAATTATACTAGCAGTTGATGGGCCACTCAGAAGGATGAACGGACCCTGAAGGGGTTAGGGGCTGAAGCCAGGAACTGTAGAAAGTCAGTGCCATGTATTTCTCTTTCCAGAAACAGCTCCTTATGTCTTCCCTGGGTTCTTGATCCTGCTCCATCAATGACCCCACAATATGACCTTAGGACTCCCCACACCCAGCCATACTCATCTTTTGGTAGAGGGCGGTGGAGGCCCTGTCTCTGGACACTGCCATTACTCTCCCTACCCCACACTCCATGTTTTTCTTAAGATTCAGCATTCCTGGTTGGTTTGGCTCAGTGGATAGAGATCAGCCTTCGGACTGAATGTTCCTGGTTTGATTCTAGTCAAGGGCACATGCCTGGGTTGCAGGCTGATTCCTAGTGTGGGGTTTGCAGGAGGCAGATGATCAATGATTCTGTTTAATGATTGCTGTTTCTATCTCTCTCTTTCTCTCCCTTCCTCTCTGAAATCAATAAAAAGTATTTTTTAAAATTCAGCATTCTTAATTATCAAGGCCAAAGGGAGACTGAGAGGGGCCCTTTAGCTGAGAATTGGCCAAGAGCCAGCCACTGCTTGCATCTCTTGGGGCAACTCTGGAACCCTGGCAGCCACCATCTCTCAAGAGCCATCACCCCCTTCATCACCACCAAGCAAGAGGCAATTCCACTCAGGTTTCCACAGGGGCCCCAACATTTCCCAGCTCACATAGAATTTAACCCTTAAGTCTTCTCTTTCCCTTGATAAGTCTACCATTATGAGATATCCATCTCCTTCATCTAGTCCAGATTTGAATATCATTCCACTTCCTGGTGTTTTTTTTTCTGTTTTACTCTATAAACACTTGTGGAATATTTGTTCACACAAGACACTGTTTATACAGCCATAATTTCTTCCTGGCACCAAGTAGAATAGAAAGATAAAATAAAAAATAAAGATGTCTTTGCTCAGTAGTTAGAAACTTGGTCCTGGACCAAAGCATCTCAGATTTCATTCCTGGCCTAGGGCACCTCCTACCTCAGTTGCAGGTTCCCCAGCCTCCATAGGGGCACATATGGGAGGCAACCATTGTGTGTCTCTATCTCACAGATGGTTCTCTCTCTCTCCCTCTTCCCTCCTTTCCACTCTCTCTAGAAATCAATGGAGGAAATATAGTCAGGTGATGATTAAAAAAAGAATTATCTATATCACCACCCTCTTTTTCGCTGACGTTAGCCTGGGGCGCCAGTATAGACCACTGCTCTGAAAACCTGTTCTGTGATTCATCCTGTTTCTTCCTATTTATCCTCTTCTGTTTGTGAATTTGAGTTTGTTTAAATTTTTATTTCACCAACCTGACATAATCTGACACTTATATTTTACTTAATTTGTGTGGCATTGGCTTTTCCTTTACTCAATAAATATGTGTTATCCCTAATTAGAAGACATGGAAGTGATGATACCTGGGCATTTAGATCAGACAAATGGAGTTAGCTTTTAAAAGGCTTCATTTTAAACTATGGGTTTATTTTCTTCCTCTCTGCTTTCATTCTCATTGGTCACTAAGATGAAAATCACTCTTTAATCAAAAGAAAATGGCCTCTGTGTGCCATTTTGAATTCTATCTCCTTCCTTCCTGGAATTCTTTACCCTTGGTTTCCATAATACACTTCTCTCAGGTTCCCCACTCCCTGACCTTTTTGGTGTCTACTTCTCAGTCTCCTTTGCTCAATCTTCTTCCTCTTCCTGATTATTCCTGATAAAAATAAAAAATTGTTATAACTTTTAATAAGAGGTTACTATGTGCCCAGCACTTTTAATTGCATTAGATCCTTTAATCATATTAACCCTACTACAGGCCCAGTGCATGAAATTCATGCACAGGGTGTAGGGGGGTGTCCTTCAGCCCAGCCTGCAACCTCTTCAATCTGGGCCTCTCCAGTGGGATCGGGCCTAAATGGGCAGTCGGACATCCCTCTCACAATCCAGGACTGCTGGCTCCCAACTGCTCACCTGCCTGCCTTCCTGATTGCCTCTAACCGATTCTGCCTACCAGCCTGATCACCCCTAACCACTCCCCTGCCAGCCTGATTGATGCCTAACTGCTCCCTTGCCAGCCTGTCTGCCCCTAACTGCCTTCCCCTGCAGACGTGGTCCCACCCAACTGCTCTCCTTGCAGGCCTGGGTCCCCCCAACTGCCCTTCCCTGCAGGCCCAGACACCCCCAACTTCCCTCCTCTGTCAGCCTGGTCACCCCTAACTGCTCTCCCTTGCAGGCTTGATCACCCCCAATTGCCCTCCCTTGCAGGCCTGGTTCCTCCCAACTGCCCTCCCCTGTTAGCCATCTTGTGGTGGCCATTGGTCCACATGGGGCAGTCATTTTGTGTGTTGGAGTGATGGTCAATCTGCATATACTCTTTTATTAGATAGAATAGAGGCATGGTATGGGTGGGGGCCAGCTGGTTTGCCCTGAAGGTTGTCCCAGATCAGGGTGGGAGTTCCCTAGGGGCATGGGACGGCCTGGGTGAGGGGCCTGTGGTGGTTTGCAGGCAGGCTACGCCCCCCAGTGACCCAAGTGGAGGCCCTGGTATCTGGGATTTATTTATCTTCTACATTGAAACTCTGTGTGGAAAGCTTGGTTTCCTCCATCACTGGGGCAACCTAAGCCTCCCTCCTGCACTCTCTGTGTCTGTAGCCATCTTGGTTGGGTTAATTTGCATACTCAATCCTAATTGGCTGATGGGCATGGCTTATGAGTGTTGTAAGGGTATGGTCAATCTGCATATTACTCTTTTCTTGGATAGGATAAGATAGGTATTATTATTAGCACATATTTCAGATGAAGTAACAGGGTGGAAAGTTAAGCAACTTGCTGCTAGTGATAGCCAGCAGTCAGACTCCAGGGTGAGAAACTGAGGCTTCTTTTTTTAAAATTAGATTTTTTATTGTTGAAAGTATTACCTATGTCTCTCTTTTACCCCACTGACCTCTTCTAGCCCACCTTCACCCCAGGCCTTCACCATCCTATTATCTGTGTCCATGGGTTATGCATATATGCATACAAGTTCTTTGGTTAATATCTTCCCTTCCCCTCTCCCCTACCTTCCTTCTGAGATTCAACAGCCTGTTCCATGCTTCTATGTATCTGGATCTATTTTTTTTTGTCATTTTTTGGTTGTTATAAGATTTCACATATGAGTGAGATCATATGATACTTGTCTTTCTCTGACTGGCTTATTTCGATTAGCATAATACTCTCCAGATCCCTCCATGCTGTCTCAAAGGATATGATATCCTCCTTTTTCACTGCTGCCTAGTATTCCATGGTATAAATGTACCACAGCTTTTTTATCCATTCATCTACTGACAGGCACTTGGGCTGTTTCCAGATCTTAGTTAATGTAAATTGCACTACTATTAACATAGGAGTACATACATTATTTCTGACTGGTGTTTCTGATTTTTGGGGATATATTCCTAGAAATGGGAACACTAGGTCAAATGGCAGTTCCATATTTACTTTTTTGAGTTAACTCCATACTATTTTCCATATGGCTGCACCAGTCTGCACTACCACCAGCATTGTACTATGGTTTCCTTTTCTCCACATCCTCACCAATACTTTTCATTTATTGATTTGTCAATGGTAGCCATTCTGACAGGTGTGAGGTGATACCTCATGGTCATTTTAATTTGTATCTCTAATGATCAGTAATGTTAAACATTTTTTGAATATGTCTCTTGGCCATCTGTATGCCCTCTTTGGAGAACTGTCTATTCAGGTTCTTTGCCCATTTTTAAATTGAATTGTCTTCCTTTTGTTAAGTTTTATAGTTCCTTATATAGTTTTGATATCAACCCCTTATCTGATGAGTCATTGAAACTGAGCTCTCATCTGTCTTAGCTCTCATCTGTTCATAGCACCCTATGATGTAGGTGTTATTATTCATATATGATATATGAGGAAATTGAGGTGTGTAAAATCATATCTGCCTTTCCCAGGTGTGTCCAGTGTATGAGTAATTAACACAGGACTGGTCCATTGTAGGCTCTCAAGCAATGGTAGCTAGTATACTACTCTACTAGAATGCATTACTCTGCTACAGAAGGATGGGGGAAAATTAAATGTTGTATATGTCATGAAAAAGGTGCTTAGTTTGTATTAATTTGATGTTGTGACAGTCTTGCTCTAGGAACTGCACCAAGGCTAGCCTTTGACAGGCATAAGAGTGGATTTAAAAATACCTGAGGGCTTAATGATGATGATGAAATGATAAGGGAACACATAGAATGCTGAGATGGATTTCTCCTGGTTTTGTGTGTCCCCAGGGACTGTCTCCTTCTCCCATTTGTCAAAGGCACGACTATCCTTTCAGATTGTGCAGTACCAGACAATTGTCCCCCTCACAAATCACTTTGCTGAGCAACAATCGGCAGCTAAGAGCAAGGAGAACTTATCTCAGAGGGACAACCAGGCTCCCTAGTGCATGGTGGGAAGGAAATATGACTGAGGTCTGAGGAGTCCTTTACAATCCAGATAACTCTGAAATCTTTTCAGTACCACGGACCTCAGGGGCAGAATAAAAGGGGGCAGAGAGAGTTGGGATGGGTTTCTACCTCATCCTGAAGGGATGGATGGATCCCCAGATGTGGTATTTTATCTCAGAATGGAACTCACAACATATTATGGCCTCTCACAACTGCTCCCACAGGTATGGGCCTTTTCACCATCCACATTTTACAGACCAGGACACTGAATCAGACACAGAAATAATAACTTGCCTAAGATCAGACAGAGAGTAAGGAAATCAAACATCAGATTTGATTTCAGTAGACCCCAGGCCAGAGGTCTACTGTTGTTCTGTAAAGTCCTCTCTAATGTAATGAGTATAAACTATCTGATCCTCCTACTGGTTTCATGCTGGCTACAGGTTTATAAATTGTCATAGTTATGACCTAAAGTCTGCACAGAAGGATAGCCTCAGCCTCATTTCTTTAAAAAACAAAACAAAACAAAAAACCCCTGGGTATTTTGTTTGTTAATATGTTTTTATTGATTCCAGAGAGAGGAAGGGAGAAAGATAGGAATGTCAATGAGAGAGAAACATAATAGATCGCTGCCTACTGCATGCCCCCTACTGGGGATTGAGTCCTCAACCTGGGCATTTTCCCTGACCAGGAATCAGAGACCTTCAGGTGCATGGTTGATGCTTAAGTATTCAACAACACTGTTGGGGCATAGACTCATTTCTTTTATTGAACAAATAGAAAAAATGATCATTTTAAAAAACTTCCAGGGGGGGGAATCCAAGATGACAGTATAGGTAAACACCTACACTACTGCCTAGTACAACAATTTCAAAACTACAACTAAAAGACAGAATGGACATCATCCAGAAACATAGGAAAGCTGGCTGAGTGGAATCTCTACAGCTAGAAGAAAAGAGAGGGGCTCACAGAGACCCAGAGGAGGTGCAAAAACCTGAGGTACAGAGATGTGCACATGGAGAGAGTGGGTGCCAGAGTACCTGGATGGCTTTCTCTGGCGGGAAGGAGATGGAGATTCCGAACTGTACTGAATCCCTTAGCCAATGGCACTGTACCTCAGGTCCAGCCGAAACTCTTCTGGAGTTTGGACAGTGAAAAGGGAGAAGTGCACGGAAATTTAGGGGAGCCGTGAAAGGGCAGAAGTCGGGTGGCGTGCACAGCACTGCTCTCAGAAGATCAACTGCTAATTGTGCCACTGGCTTTCACGAGAGGGCGGGAGACAGAGCCTCCCAACTGTGCCATTTCTAACTCCACTAAACCCCAGTTTCGGGCGAGACTGTGGGGACCTAGACTCATATGGTCCCAGAGCACAGGGGAGCTGGAAAGACAGTGGTCTAGAGGCACTGCACACAAGCACAGGGACCGCTCCAGTGATTACCTAGAGTCATGTGAGACCCAGGGGCCATGTAGGGTGGGGCCAACTGGAAATCAAGGTGGTCCATTAAGCCCTGAGACTCCACCCCTCACAAGCTCAACAGAGACATTTTTGCAGTTTTGCAAGTCTGGTATCATAAGGCTGAATCCAACACAGAAGTTCTCCCGGCATAGTGAAAATGCCGAGCCAAGATAAGAGATCACAAACAAAAGAAATGGAGGAAAACAAACGACTGGATACAGAGTTCAAAACCATGGTTATAAGGTTTTTCAAGACTATCCTAGAAAAGATGGATAAATTTAGTGAGACCCAAGAGGAGATGAAAAAGGACCAATTAGAGATGAAAAAGGACCAACTAGAAATTAAACATACACTGACTGAAATAAAAAATATTGTCCAGAGACCTAGCAGTAGACTAGAGGAAGACAAGAATCAAGTCAAAATTTTGAAATATAAAGAATCAGAAAACACTTAACTGGAAAAGCAAGAAGAAAATGAATCCAAAAATGTGAAGATAGTGTAAGGAGCCTCTGGGAGAGCTTCAAGCATACCAACATCAGAATTGTGGGGGTGCCAGAAGAAGAGAGAGAGCAATATACTGAAAACCTATTTGAAGAAATAATGACTGAAAACTTCCCACATCTGGTGAAAGAAATAGACTTACAAGTCCAGGAAGCACATAGAACCCCATACAAAAGGAATACAAAGAGGACCACACTGAGACACATCATAATTAAAATACCAAGAGCAAAAGACAAAGAGAGAATATTAAAAGCAGCAAGAGAAAAACAGTTCATTACCTACAAGGGAACACCCATATGACTGTCAGCTGATTTCTCAACAGAAACTATGTAGGCCAGATGGGAGTGGCAAGAAATATTCAATATGATGAATAACATGAACCTACAACCAAGAATACTCTACCGAGCAACGTTATCATTCAGAATTAAAGGATAGATAAAGAGCTTCACAGATAAGAAAAAGCTAAAGTTCATCAACTCCAAACCAGTATTATATGAAATGCTGAAAGGTACTCTTTAAAAAGAGGAAGAGGAAAAATGTAAAAGATAAAAAAAATTATGAACAACAAATACATGTCTATCAACAAGTGAATCTAAAAATTAAGTGAATTAAAAATTTGATCAACAGAATAAACTGGTGAATATAATAGAATCAGGAGCACAGAAAGGGAGTGGACTGATAAATCTTAGGGGAAAAGGGGTGAGGGGGTGCAGGGAGAGACTGATAATTCTTAGGGGAAAAGGGGTGAGGGGAGTGCAGGGAAAGACTGGACAATACACCTAACGATGAGGTCAATGGGGGGAGGTAAGGGTAGAGGGAGGGGTGGGAGCCGGATAGAGGGGAGTTATAGAGGGGAAAAAAAGAGAAACAAATGTAATAATTTGAATAACAAAGATTTAATTAAAAAAAGAAACTTCCTTCTCAGAGCCTGAAACCATCTTCTCCTCATATTTATTCTTATATGCAGTTTCTGAGATAAGATACTAAAAGTAACAAACTGTAAGGATATGGACAAAGAGTCTCTCTTCCACAGTGCTGGTAGGACTGAGAATTGAAACATTCTTTCTGGAAGGCCAACTACTCAATGTATCAAATGTTGAAATATGAAACTCCAGTTTAAATTTCTGAAAATAATATCAAGAAAATAACTGGACATACAGATGATACATTATAGCATTGTATACCTGAAACCTATATCTTTTATTAACCAACTAGAGGCCCAGTGCACAAAATTTGTGCACAGGGGTGGGTGTCCTTCAGCTCAGCCTGCTCCCTCTCCAATCTAGAACCTTTTGATGGATGTCCAAGTAGGATCAGGCCTAAACGGGCAGTCAGACATCCCTCTCACAATCCAGGACTGCTAGCTCCAAACTGCTCATCTGCCTGCCTTCCTGTTTGCCCCTAACTGCCCTCTGCTGTGGACCTGGTCACCCCTAACTGCCCTCCCCTGCAGGCCTGGTCCCTCCCAACTTCCCTCCTCTGGTGGCTTGATCACCCACAACTGCCCTCCCCTGCTGGCCATCTTGTGTCCACATGGGAGCAGGATCTTTTGACCACATGGGAGCAGTCATCTTGTGTGTTGATGGCCATCTTTAATAATTTAAAGAGCAGAAAATAAAGGTTGTGTGGAAAAAGAAGATTAAAGGGGGATAAAGTCTGAGCAAATATAAAAACATACCCCCTGAAAAGGACTACAAGAAATAAATACTATGTTGTTACTGCCTGACAAATACTTACCATTAATTATAGTAGCTATGATTATTTTCATAAGCAAAAGAATTGGTAAAAACATATCTGAAAATAAAATAATGAGGGACATTAATAAAAATCTGAAAGACCTTGGCAGAGAAAATGATAAAACTCTCTTTAGTGCACTATTAGATTTGAATGAAAGAAGTGACCTCAACGTTAGCTACAGGATGGTGAGTGTGGCAGCTGAGGTGGAGAGAAAGGCATCACCATAAAACCACCCAGGTCCCAGCCATATCACAGGTTGACCTCATAATTACAATGCAGGGACCCTTTGCCATATTAGGCTTACAATTATATGCAGTAACCCAGTGTGAATAAAACAAGTGTGGTGACAGCCATGACAGAGTTGAGACAGGAGACATTTGGAACATCGAGGACCTTATAATCCAGGTGGTCAGGAATGGCTTCTTATAGGGGGTGATGTATGGGCCATAGGACTAGTATCTTTAGCAAAGGGGAGCTCAGGTCAAGGGTTCAGAGCTTCAACCAATGTGAAACCTATGTACCTCATCATTGTTGTCAGAGAGCGGCAACCAAGGTACATAGGTTCAAGAGTCTTCAGAGGAGCACACTGTTTCCAAGATAAAGGTCTTGAGCTGTGGTAGTGAGGTTTTAGTCTGCCCTGAATCTCTGGAAGGCCTTCAAAACTGTCAAATACTGGCTTCCAAATATCACACACACACCTACTGATACGACAAAACTGAATTTACTGCTTATTGCAGTAAAGGAGAACCCCACTTCTTAAAGTTATGGCAATGTTTCGTGGAGGAATAAAAAGGTCAGAATTTATTGATAAGTGAAAGTTTGATTTAAGGCAGAGAGTCTGGCAACATGAGAACTTGATTAGAATTGGGTAAGGATCATGATATGAACAGCCTTGACTTGTGGAAATATCAAGGGGGGATTTGGAGAAGAGGGATTCAAGTAATTTTAGGTACAAGCTGTTAATGCTTTTCTTTGAAGAGATGATGGGTCTTTTGGGGAAATTCCTGTAATGAATAAATTATTTCCCTGGACAAAGGAATCCTGGAAAATGCCAGTAATGACAGTTGACTAATCAAGTAATGTTTATGTAGATAGTAAGGGGTGGTTATGTAGTGGTCAGCAAACTCATTAGTCAACAGAGCCAAATATCAACAATATAACTATTGAAATTTCTTTTGAGAGCCAAAACGGACTTATGTGCATGGGCCACGAAGTTGCAATCGCACTGTACGTGCGCGCCCACACGTGGTATTTTGTGGAAGAGTCACATTCAAGGGGCCAAAGGGCCGCATGTTGCTTGTGAGCAGCAGTTTGCTGACCACTGGCCTAGGGGATGGAATTTGTACCGCTTATTCTGGCAGGACACCTTTGCCTAACAAGCACTGACCAAGTTTCCCTTCCACCCAAAATTTTTACGGATATACAGTACCATGATAGAGAAATTCACCTGGTTATGAATAGGGCTCGAGAGTTGCAAGTAGTGAATTTGTTACCTGACTAGTTTATTACTTGGAGTAGGGGCCCTAGGCATGCTCACACCTAAACTGACAGAGACGCTACAGATTATCCAGATTATACACAAGGGTCACCCAACCTGAAACACATTGAACACATTAAGACATCTTACAGGTTCACAGAGAGATGGAGGTTCCAATTTCTCCACATCCTCACCAAGACTTATTTTGTCTGCTATCTCATTATGATGTTTAATTTGCTTAGACTGAGTGGTATTTGGTTTAGTTTTACTTCACTTTAATGAATACCTTTTTAAATATTTGAATCTAGGATGTGAAATGAATAATAAATGGTTCCTCTTTGCAAGGAGCTCATGTTTCCTTCAGAGAGACATATAGGGAAACAGATAATATAGTACAGTGTGTTAAGTGCTCTGATGGAGCAGAGTACAAACAATATGGGGAGCAGAGAAAAGGGACACCTAACCTAGGTTGAGGGAAGGATGGAGGAAAGTATTAAAGAACACTTTTCTAGAAGGGGTTTTAATGTGCTTCTGGTTTTGGTGTATTTTTAAATAAAAATTATACATGTACATAGTTTAAAAAGACAAAGAATTCTACAGGGTGTGCTATTAAAAAATAAAATGAGTCCCCAGCTTTCCTCCCCGTTCCCTGCTCCCCCCACAAAGCAATCACTTTCCATTAACTCTTTGGATATTTACCTTTATATCTTTAAGTAGCATAGAATGTTTTTCAATTGAGAAAGAAAAATAATGAGCCCTGACATAGACAAAACAATCACCATTCTCACTTGCACTGATTTTAAATTGGTGAGCCCTGTTAAATATTAACACATGGTTAATTAAGAAAGCCACAGTCACAGTGCAATCTACCTTCTTGCAATTTTAGTGAAAGAAGATAGGAGTTACCAACCATTAGTTACTAGAATAACTGAAGTAAGACAAGATAAACATTTGAAAGTAGTGGCTCAGGACTTGTTTCCTCATTGGTACTTTAGTACCTTATATCTTCAATAAGCCAGAACTTGGTTGCAACTGGTTAATTAAGAAGAATGGTACTTTCACAGAAAAAGCCAAATCAAGCCCTACTCCAAGCATAAGATAGATGTTGGCAAACTATGACCTGCACAAACTAAGATAAACATTTACATTCTGTTTAATGATAGGAAACACTTAACTTTAAACCACAATTAAACCAAATGTTATTATTCTTTTTTATTTTTCATTAGTAGACCAGTATTACAAAACCTGTGATCAATTATTATACTAGAGGCCCAGTGCATGAAATTTGTGCATGGGTAGGGTCCTTAGGCCTAGCCGGCGATCAGAGCTGATCAGAGCCTTCCTGCTGCCAGCTGGGGCCTCCCTTCCCTGGCTGCTAGCTGCTAGCCGCTAGCCAGGGCCTTCCTTCGTTGCCCCCTGGTGGTCAGCACACATCATAGTCACTGATCAAACTCCTGGTCTGCCAGTCAAACTCCCAAGGGGACAATTTTCATATTAGGCATATATTTGGGTTTCATCAATAAAAAATTTATGGATTCTGCCCTGGCTGGTAGCTCAGTGGTTAGAACACCAGCCCAAGCAACAAAGGATCTCAGGCTCCATTCCAACTGCTTGCCTGCCTGCCTTCCTGATTGCCCCTAACTGATTCTGCCTGCCAGCCTGATCACCCCCTAACCACTCCCCTGCCAGCTTGATCACCCCTTAACCACTCTGCCCGCCAGCATGATCACCCCCTAACTGCTCCCCTACCAGCTTGTTAGCCCCAAATTGCCCTCCCCTGTGGGTCTGGTCACCCCTAACTGCCCTCCCCTGCAGGCCTGGTCCCCCCCAACTGCTCCCCCTGCAGGCCTGAGTCCCCCCCCCAACTGCCCTTCCCTGCAGGCCTGGTCCCTCCTCTGACAGCCTGGTCATCCCTAACTGCCCTTCCCTGCAGGCTTGATCACCCACACTTCCCTCCTCTGACAACCTGGTCACCCCTAACTGCCCTTCCCTGCAGGCTTGATCACCCACAACTGACCTCCCTTGCAGGCTTGGTCCCTCCCAACTGTCCTCCCATGCTGGCCATCTTGTGGTGGCCATCTTGAGCAGTTAGGGGGTGATCAGGCTGACAGGCAGAATTGGTTAGGGGCAATCAGGAAGGCAGGCAGGCAAGCAGTTATCTTGTGTGTTGGAGGGATGGTAAATCTGCATATTACTCTTTTATTAGATAGGATAGAGGCCTGGTGCATGGGTGGGGCCCAGCTGGTTTGCCCTGAAGGGTGTCCCGGATCAGGATGAGGGTTCCCTTGGGGTGTGGGGTGGCCTGGGCAAGGGGCCTGTGGTGGTTTGCAGGCTGGCCACGCCCCCAGGCGACCCAAGTGGAGGCCCTGGTATCTGGAATTTATTTATCTTCTATATTTGAAACTTTGTAGCCTTAAGCGGAGGCCTGGGCCAATCAGGTTGTGTGGAAAGCTTGGCTTCCTTCATCGCCAGTACAACCCAAGCCTCCCTCCTTCTCTCTCTGTGACTGTAGCCATCTTGTTTGGGTTAATTTACATACTCACTCCTGATTGGCTGGTGGGCGTGGCTTGTTGATGTACCAGTGGTGTGGTCAATTTGCATATTACTCTTTTATTAGATAGGATGTTATAGAAGTACCTACATATCCTGGATTTTGCTTCTTGGCTCAGAAAGCCTAAATATTTACTATCTGCACTTCATAGAAAAAGTTTGCCAACTCCAGTTTAATAGAATAAACAGAGGAATGGAAAGCAATTCCATGTACTTGCTTTGTGACTTTGGGAAGTCATTTCACTTCTCTGGCCTTGATTTTCATTATTTATAAAATGGAGATAAAGGGTGATGGATGGATGAGATAAACTCTACAATGAAATGGCTCCCATCCTCTAAGTTTTTAATAAATTGTGAAAATATTTATTGAGCTGCTACTATGTGGCAAGAATTATTAAAGGCACTGGGAATCAGCAGGAAACAAAATTCCTGTCCTGAAAACGATTACTATTCTAAATGAAAAGGTACTTAAGTTGCAATGTATGATCTGAGATTACATCCTGATTTGAACAAATAGGCTTTATAGGACATTTTGGGGGAAAGCAGGGGAATATGAATATTGGTGGATATAAAATGAAAACTTATTAACATGAAATGGTGGAGATTATTAACTGAAAAAAGCATTATGTACAGTATGACCTCATTTTGATAGAAATGTGTGTGTGTGTGTGTGTGTGTGTGTGTGTGTGTGTGTGTATGGCCCAGTGGATTGGAAGGGGGGTCCCTAAGTCCGACCTGCCCCCTCTCACTGTCTGGGAGCCATCAAGGGTGGGAGGCGACCAGGTGATGCCCCATCACACCTCTGCTGCTGCCACTTTCCGGCAATGCAAGCCTCAGCTGGCCCTGGTTACCTGAGCCTCTGGCAGCCCTGGATGGCTGGGAATCTGAGGGGACTAGGGGACTCTGGAGGTAGGCACCCTAGCAGGGCTGAGAGGACTGGGCACTGCCATCTTGTGGCTGTGGGTGCTGCCATCTTTGATGGCAGGGCAGTGAATTAGCATATTCCCTCCTTATTGGCTGTGAATGCTGCCATCTTTGAGGGTGGGGCAATCAATTAGCATATTCCCTCTTTATTAGATAGGATATATATATATACTAGAGGCCTGATGCATGAAAATTCGTGCACTCGGGGGGTCCCTCAGCCCTGCCTGTGTCCTCTCGCAGTCTGGGACCCCTTGGAGGATGTCTGACTGATGGTTTCAGACTGCTCCCTGGGGGATTGGGCCTAAGGTGGCAGTTAGACATCCCTCTGGCAGCCTGGAAGCTTTCAGGGGATGTCCTTAGCACTGTCATGGAGGTGGGAGAGGCTCCTGCCACCACCACTGCACTGGCCAGCCGTGAGCTGGCTTCTGGCTGAGTGGCACTCCTCCTGTGGAAGCGCACTGACCACCAGGGGGCAGTTCCTGCATTGAGCATCTGCTGCCTGGTGGTCAATGCTCTTCATAGTGACTGGTCATTCCTGGTTAGATGTGGTTAGGGTCAATTTGCATATTACCCTTTTATTATAAAGGATATATATATATATATATATATATATATATATATATATACATATATATATATATGTAGAAAAATATCTGGAAGGATATGTACTAGGTATTAACAGTGGTAATTTCTGGGTGGTGGGATTATAATGTTTTTAATGACTTATTTTTGTTTTATAATTTTCTACCATAAATATATACTGCTTTTGTAAAAAAAGATTCTAATTAAAAAAATCTCTCTTCATGGAGCTTACATGCTAATTCCTCTTGTAAGTACTAATATTGCCAATTTTTTTTTCTAGAAGAGTACATGTAAGAATGGAGAGTGCTCTTTCCCCCTTGTAATTAACAAAGGATCAAAACATTCTCTGTGAAATAGCTGTAAACTGATGCTTCTGGCATTTCCCTGGGAGTTTTACTGGTAAGTAGAACTTTCTTATACCCAAGGCTTTAGAATGGGGTGGGATTTTGTAGAGTCCTCAGCATTTGCTTTGCAATAATGCAGTTTAGTTGTGACAGAGATTATGTATGATCTAGAAAACCAAACATATTCACTATCAGCCCTTAAAAAATGTTTATAGACCCCTGTTCTAGGCTTACTATAAAACTTTCTCAGTAGGCATGTTGTGGAGGGAGAATGCCCATCTTACAGTTAAATTAACAAATTTATGTTCTGATTTATAAACTTCATTTCCTCCTGAGCTCTATTACCATCTGCCAATATTCCCAATTTCACATGACTCTGGGTTACTTATACAACTGGATTTCTTGTCCTACAAAGCTGAGGTGAGGCCAATCATGGAAAAACAGGAAAGTTATTAAGGTAAATTATAGCCTGTGAGCCCTATCAATAATAGCTATTTGATGATCTACTTACGTTTCAAATTTAGTTCAGAAGCCTCCTCTTACTTCACCTGATTTCACTATCCTATACCTGTGCACCCGTAGCACCCTTCCTAGCCCTCTTCCATAACACTTAGCCCGCTGCTCTGTAAGCCTGGATTTATTCTCTGGCTCTCCACTAGAGAGGGCAGTGGGTGTGACCATGTTAGATTTTTCTCTGATATATTCCCTGAACCTATCATAATACCTAGCATATACTTCTCTGAACTTTCATTTTCTTATTGGTAAAATGAAGATAATAATAATAATAGCTATCTCATAGGGTTGTTGGGAGAATTAAATGCATGTGTATTGGCTATTCAGTGAGTACTTGTTGAATGAATGAGTGCATTACGTATAGGAAGTTGTTTGGATTATACTGGAAATTGTAAAAGTCTGCACCAGCAGTACATAAAGTAATAGGGGGTTGTTTTGTTTACCCTGTTTATACCAGCAGCACATTTATTTTATATTGCTCATCCAGACTGGGGCAGCATTCATTTATTCTGCTAGCACTTATTAAGTGCCTAGAATATTCTGTTTCTATGCTAGATATTAGGGATACCGCAGAATATATACAGTCTCCACCATCATGGAGATTAAATTCTAGTGAAAAATAAAGGTTAATAAACAAGTGAACTGATATCTAAAAATATATTACAGACTGATCAATGATAAAGAAAATAAATTAGAATAATTGAGACAGGTTGCTACTTATCTGGTGACCAGGGATAACTTCTTTAAAAAGATGACTTTGAGATGAGACTGGAAGAATGAGTCAATCAAGAGAGGAACTGGGGAAAGAATATTTGTGGCAGAGAAAAGGCCTTGAAGCCATAAAGGATTTAGCATGTTCAAAAATGGAAGGTGGCAAAGAGGCTAGAAGGGTAAAGAGGCTGTGCTCATTCTAAAAGTACAGGTAAACCATTTAAGAAGAAGAATGACATAATCTCTCATTCTGTGTTTCTAAAAACTTCAAAAAAAATCTGTGTGATAGACAGAATAATGCCCCGTACCCTACAAGATGTCCATGTGCTATTATAATCCCCAGGACCTGTGAAATATGTTTACCTTATATGACAAAAGTGACTTTGAAAATGGCATTAAGGATCATGACAAGAAATTATCCTGGTGGATCCTTATAAGAGGAAGACAGAAGGACTAGAATCAGAGGAAGGAAGTGTGATGGTAGAAATGGGGGTCATAGAGATTTGACAATGCTATGTTGCTATTTAGAAGATAGAAAAAGAGGCCATAAGCCAAGGAATGTAGGCGGCCCTTAGAGGCTGAAAACGATAAGGGAACATATTTACCCCCAAAGCCCCAAGGATGCAGGCCTGTTGGAATCTTGACTTCAGCCTGTGAAGTTCTGACCTTCAGAATTATAATATACACCTGTGGTGTTTTAAGCCATTAAGTTTGTGGTGATTTGTTACAGTAGCCAATACTACCTGTGTGGAAAGATAAACCCCAAACTAATGAGATTAAGTAATTTACAGAAGTGGATAGGAACAGGGTGGAAAGGATAAGAGAATGAGAATGGAATAGAAGGAATGGGAAAGTGACATTTTTTCTGAGTTCACTTTTTGTATTTAGTTCTAACTTTTAGAATTATATTAATATTTCACATACTAAAGTTTTTAAAATCAATATGGATGAAAGGAATAAATTTCAAAATGGAATACAAACAGAAAAAAAAGACACTAACTGTATTAAAATTAATAATAGCCACAATGAAGGGGTGGAGGAAAACCCCCAAGAATCTAAGTGTTATAGACTAAATTGTATCCTCTCAATTCATATGTTGAAGCCTCAATCCCTGATGTGACTATATTTGGCAATAGGGACTTTAAGGATATAACTAAGGTTAAATAAGGTCAAAGCATTGGGCCTTCATCCAGTATGACCAGTGTTCATATAAGAAAAGGAAGGGGGCCGAAACCGGTTTGGCCCAGTGGATAGAGCATCGGTCTTTGGACTGAAAGGTCTCAGGTTCGATTCCATTCAAGGGCATGTACCTTGGTTGCGGGAATATCCCCAGTAGGGGGTGTGCAGGAGGCAGCTGATTGATGTCTCTCTCATTGATGTTTCTAACTCTCTATCCCTCTCCCTTCCTCTCTGTAAAAAATCAATAAAATATATTTTAATAAAAAGAAAGAAAGAAAGAAAAGGAAGGGTTATGTGAGAGCACAGTAAGAAGGTGGCCATCTGCAAGACAAGAAGAGAGGCCTCAGAAAAAACAAACAAACCCATTGACACCTTGGTATTGAACTTCAAGTTTCCAGACTTATGAGAAATACATTTCTATTTTTCAAGCCATCCATCTGGTATTTAATTATGTTAATCTGAGGAGACTAATGTACTAAGTAACTTTGGAAAAGAATATTTTCACTATATACTCCAAGGTGGTGGTTCTCAAACTTTAGCATACATCAGAATCACCTGGTTGCTGGACCCCACCTCCAGAATTTCTGATTGAATAGGTCTAAGGTGGAGCTTAAGAATTTGCATTTTTAACAAGTTCCCAGGTGATTCTGATGATCCTAGTCCAGGGACTATGAGAACCACTGTTCTAAGGCTAAAGACAAAATAAAATTGTATACAAGTACTATACTCTTAGTAGGTTTGTTTTCTACAGGGGTATAAATTAGCAATTCTGAATCTACTTTACCTATATTCTACTGTTGAGCAAATAAGTAAATATATTGTGAATAATGAATGACAGATTTTACTCTGGAGTTACACCTAAGGAAAGACAGAAGATTAATGGTAATCAGAGGTATACCACAACCCCCTACATTCTCACAGAGAAAGTTATAGATATAGTTGTTTGTGTGTAAACATATATTTCCTATCTCTGTCTGCTGGGAAAGCCTAAAAGCAATGACACCTAGTACTCAGATCTTAGTTTTTGAAATGCTATTCCCCAAATAAAAGGAACCAGGACTCCTGGAGAAATAGCTGATTTCATGACTGGGGTAAGGAGAGTATAAGATGAGCTTGGAACGTTTTCTTCCAGAAAGTAAGAAATTACTCATGGAAGAATGAGGACATGTCAAAAGGATGCAGGATACAATTTGAAGGAATTCCCAATGGCAAAATCTGGGATAATTTAAGCAACTAAATAATTAATGATAGTAAAGAATTATAACTCATAGAATAAAATAATAATTCATGAGTCCATACTAATATAAAGAAATAACTGAAAAATAACTGAATAAGGGAGAAAAGAAAGTACTTGTTTGTAGTATAATTCTAATTAATAAATGTAGAAAGAATAATAGAAATAGAAACTTATCATTTGGAAAGCACCATAGTAAATGTTTCAGGCAAAAATCATTAACAGATACTAAATTGAACAGACAACAGTATAACGAAAAGCAGTATATTTATATAATCTAAAATATCTCACCACAAAATGCTTATTTATTACCAAGGGCAAAGTTGTAATTTGGGAGAATCAGGTAGACACCTCCTTAATCAAGTGATCAAAGTTAAAATCGCTAGTAATGAAACAAACTGATAACACATGACTCTTGATAGCATACACTGAGGATACGACATGGCATCTGTAGTATTCATGCCAAAACATATAACACAAACTGAGTCATGGTGAACCATCAGACAAACCCCAAATTGAAACAGGTCATTGTTAGACCTCACTGGGGAGTTCAGTTGGTTAGAGCATCGTCCTGATATCCCAAGGTTTCAGGTTCACGGCACATTCAAAAATCAACCAATAAAAGCACAAATAAGTGGAAAAACAACTCAATGTTTCTTTCTCTCTCAAAGTAAATAAATTAAAACAAAGAAATAAGCATATATTATTTTTCAGAAGTGTCATGGTAATGAAAGACAAAAAAAAAAAAAGGCTGAGGAACTCTTCCAGATTAAAGGAGTCAAAGGCGACATGTGTGAACCTGGACTAGAAAAAGGACATTGGTGGGGCAATTGGAGAAAATTGAATATGGTCTGTTAATTATAGTATTGTATGAATGTTTATTTTTATTAATAATACTGTGTTGTGGTTTTGTAAAATGCTATATTTGGAAAATCTTGGTGAAAGGAATATGGAGATTTCTTTGTACTATTTTTGCAACTTCTGTTGGAAAGTCTGTAATCATTTCAAAATGAAAAGTTGAAAATGAAATGAATTATTTACCTCCCCCCAAAATATTACTGGATGATCTGACTGCTGTGTGCAGTGTGGTTTATAGAGGGGCTAGATTAGAAGTGGACAGAGCAGTCAGGAGACTATTGCACTAGACCAGGGGAAAGATAGTAATGGCTCAGACTGGGATGACAGTGGAGATGGAGAGGGTGGTGGATTCAAGATGCATTTTGACATCTTCATGAAAAAGACATTACAAAGGAGAAAATGGAGGGCAGAGCAAAATTACTTGAAAAATATATTCTCCAGGGATTACCTTCAGATGCAATTTAGAATAGACCCTTCATGCCTGTAAGTATTTTCATTAGATGTAGATTCAGAATCATTTAGTATATAAGCTAGACTATTTATTATGGAGTTTGTATTATATCTTTCCCTTCCCTACTAATTTTTAATAGTATTCCTCTCATACAGGGAATACTAAGAAAACAAGCGAAAACAAGGAAAGGGATTTTCTTTTTTTGGGGGGGGGACTTTCTTTGATTCCCTCCTTTGTTTACCTCTGCCAAGGACTATTCTCTTGAAGATCCCTCTCTACTCTTTTCAAGGAGGGGTTTGAATTCTGTTGTCAATTAATTGTGACCTTTACAGAGCTCATTTGGCCAGCGTAAATTTCTACAATAGACCCTTTCATACATTTTTGGTATCTTATTAATTTTTTCTCTATTTTTTTAAGGCTATCCTCAAGAACTACCCCTTCCAAGTTGTCTTCCTGGATTTACTCAGCCCAAGGTAATCCTTCACTTTCCTGGGTAAATCATAGCTCTTAGTTTATTTCTCTTATTTTGTCCAAATTTATTCATTCATAGTCATACTCATTGCTTTGTACTTATTGGATTCATGACTTATATCCTCTATCAAATTTTATTACACTTGATCTTAGCCAAAAGGCCGAGAAGCTAATGTCTCTACCAAACTGTTTTTTAAAATTTAAATTCTTTATTGTTTAAGGTATTTCATGTATCTCCTTTTTCCTCCCTTAACCTTTCCCTGCCCGCCCCTACACCCGAGCACATGCCCTCAACTCCCCCCCCCCCGTGCCCATTTGTGTTTTATTGGTTGTGCTCATATACATGCATACATGTCTTTTGGTTGATCTCTTATCCCTCACCCTCCCCATCCGCCGCCTTCTCTCATAGGTTGGACAGTCTGTTTGATGCTTCTATGATCTGGTTCTATCTTTGTTCATCAGTTGATGTTGTTCATTATATTCCACAAGTGAGGGAGATCATGTGATATTTATTTTTCTCTGACTGGCTTATTTCACTTAGCATAATGCTCTCCAGTTCCATCCATGCTGTTGCAAATGGTAAGAATTCCTTCTTTTTTACAGCAGCATAGTATTCCATTGTGTAGATGTACCACAGTTTTCTTTTTTTTTGATTTTTTAAAAGTTAATAAATCTTTATTGTTCAGATTAGTACAACTCTTTTTAGCCCCCTAGTTCCCCTCCACCCAGTTCCCACCCCACCCCCTACCCTTATCCCTCTGACTGTCCTCATCCATAGGTGTACGATTTTTGTCCAGTCTTTTCCTGTACCCCCCATTTCTTTGCTCTTGAGAATTGTCAGTCCACTCCCTTTCTATGCCTCTGAGTCTATTATATTCACCAGTTTACTCTGTTCATCATATTTTTTTATTCACTTGATTTTTAGATTCACTTGTTGATAGATATGTATTTGTTCATACTTTTTTATCTTTACCCTTTTTTTTCTTCTTCCTCTTCTTAAAGAATGCCTTTCAGCATTTCATATAATACTGGTTTGGTAGTGATGAACTCCTTTAGCTTTTTCTTATCTGTGAAGCTCTTTATCTGACCTTCAATTCTGAATGATAGCTTTGCTGGGTAGAGTATTCTTGGTTGTAGGTTCTTGCTATTCATCACTTTGAATATTTCTTGCCACTCCTGTCTGGCCTGCATTGTTTCTGTTGAGAAATCAGCTGATAATCATATGGGTGCTCCCTTGTAAGTAATGAACTGTTTTTCTCTTGCTGCTTTCAATATTCTCTCTTTGTCTTTTGCTCTTGGTATTTTAATTATGATGTGTCTTGGTGTGGTCCTCTTTGGATTCCTTTTATATGGGGTTCTGTGTGTTTCCTGGACTTGTAAGTCTATTTCTTTCACCAGATGTGGGAAGTTTTCAGTCATTATTTCATCAAATAGGTTTTCAGTATGTTGCTCTCTCTCTTCTTCTGGCACCCCCACAATTCTGATGTTGGTACCCTTGAAGTTGTCCTAGAGGCTCCTTATACTATCTTCACATTTTTGGATTCTTTTTTCTTCTTGCTTTTCCAGTTGAGTGCTTTCTGATTCTTTATATTGCAAATTTTTGACTTGATTCTTGCCTTCCTCTAGTCTGTTGTTAGGTCTCTGTATAATATTTTTTATTTCAGTCAGTCTATGTTTAATTTCTAGTTGGTCCTTTTTGATCTCTAGTTGGTCCTTTTTCATCTCCCCCTGGGTCTCGCTAACTTTATCCATCTTTTCTAGGATATTCTTGAAAAACCTTATAACTGTTTTTGAACTCTATATCCAGTCATTTGTTTTCCTCCATTTCTTTTGTTTGTGATCTCTTCCCTTGTCTCCACATTTTCACTATGCTGGGAGAACTTCTGTGTTGGATTCAGCCTTATGATACAAGACTTGCAAAACTGCAAAAGTGTCTCTGTTGAGCTTGGGAGGGGTGGAGTCTCAGGGCTTAATGGACCACCTTGCCTTCCAGTTGCCCCGCTTTACATGGCCCCTGGGTCTCACATGGCTCTGGGTAATCATTGGAGCGGTTCCTGTGCGTGTGCACAGTGCCTCTAGACTGCTGCCTTTCCGGCTCCCCTCTGCTCCGGGACCATATAAGTCTGGGTCCACAGGGTCTCGCCCAAAACTAGTTTTTTTTGGAGTTTGAAGTGGCACAGTCTCTAGGCTCTGTCTCCCACCCACAAGCCAGCGACACAATCTGCAGTCCATCCTCTGCATACAGCAGAGTGCGTGCTCGCAGACTTCTGCCCTTTCACGGTTCCCCTAAATTTCCATGCACTTCTCCCTTTTCACAGTCCAAACTCCCCCCATATGAGTTTCGGCTGGACCTGAAGTTCAGTGCTGTAGGATAAGGGGTTCAGTGCAGTTGGAAGTCTCCCATCTCACTCCTGCCAGAGGTAGCCAGCCAGGCAATACAGCATCCACTCTCTCCATGCGTGTGTCTCTGTACCCCAGTGTTTTGCAGCTCCTCTGGGTCTCCGTGAGCCCCTCTCTTTCCTTCTAGTTGTAGAATTTCCACTCAGCCAGCTTTCCTGTGGTTCTGGATGATGTCCGTTCCGTCTTTTAGTTGTAGTTTTGAAATTGTTGTGTGAGGCAGCAGTGTAGGTGATTACCTATGCCACCATCTTAGATTCTCCTATTTTATTTATTTCTGCTCTGATCTTTATTATGTCCTTCCTTCTGATCACTCTGGGCTTTTCTTGTTGCTCTCTTTATAATTCTTTTAGTTCTAGAGTTAGATAATTTATTACCATTTTTTCTTGTTTTTTGAGGTAAGCCTGTAGAACTATGAACTTCCCTCTCAAGATTGCTTTCACTGTGTCCCATAGGTTTTGGATTGTTGTGTTTTCACTGTCATTCATTTCCAGTATATTTTAAATTTCTTCTTTGATGTCTTTGGTAACCCAGTCATTGTGTAATAGCATGTTATTGAGCCTCCAATTGTTTGAATTTTTAAATTGTTTTTATTGGAATTTACTTCTAATATTATGCCATTTTGGTCTGAGAAGTTGCTTGATATGATTTCAATGTTTTTGAATTTGGAGAGACTTTGCTTGTGCCCCAATATGTGGTCTATCTTTTGAAATGTCCCATGTGCACTTGAGAAGAATCTATATTCCATAGCTTTGGGGTGAAATGTTCTAAAGATGTCGATTAAGTCCATCTGATCTACTGAGTTATTTAGGATTGCTGTTTCTTTTGTCTAGAGCAGTGGTTCTCAACCTGTGGGTCGCGACCCCTTTGGGGGTCCAACGACCCTTTCACAGTGATCGCCTAGGACCATTGGAAAATGCAGATATTTACATCACGATGCATAACAGTAGCAAAATTTCATGGTTTGGGGTTTACCACCACATGAGGAACTGTATGCAAGGGTCACAACCTTAGGAAGGTTGAGAACCACTGATCTAGAGGATTTATCTAGTGATTTCAGTGGGTATTAAAGTCCCCTACTATGATTGTATTGCTGTCAATCTCTCACTTGATTTTTTCCCTAAGTTTTTTTAATGTATTTGGGTGCTTCTGCATTGGGTGCGTATATGTTTACCAGTTATATCCTCTGGTTGTATCTATCCCTTTAGTATTATTAAGTGACCTCCCTTATCTCTTGTTATGGCTTTCACTTTGATGTCAATTTTGTCAGATATAAGTATTGCTACCCCAGCTTTCTTTTCCATTTCCATGTCTCTACCAAATTTTAAATTACTTAAGGAAAGGTACTTACATTGTTCAACTTTAAATGAATTATTTTTCTCATCATCAAATGCAAAATACCATCAACAGTAAAATAAATTGATAAGCTCCCCCATGGACTTTGAGTCCAATCGTGAGCTTCCCTTGAGGACTTTTACTTTTCCTTGTGAAATGTTGGAGTCCCTTCCTTCCAGATCTTTGTAATTTAAACCTGTTCTGATTTTCTTTTCTATTGTTTTGAAAGAGTTCTTCCACTAGGGGGCGCGTCTTACTATATGTAAGTCAATTTCTTTTGCTTTTGGAGGCAAAAGAAAGGAGACTTCATCAGGTAAAATATGAAAGCAATGGTGAAACAATCAGTAGGAAGTAGGAACTGAACATTTCCTGGCATTTAACTTGGTCTCAGAGTAGCTGAATCACATGCCATTTCACTCATTATATTATGTGTTGGTATGATTCTGGCCTATGTGTAAAAATTTCCCTCTTCCCAATATATTTCATTTATTACATATACAAATATATATTGAGTGTATCCTTTGTGTGAGCTATTGTTGTGGATACTGAGGCTTCATTTGTGGAGAAAATAGACCAAGTCCCTGACTCTATGGAGCTTATTTCATGTGTGAGCAACAGACAATAAGTGAGATAAATAGATTAAATAGGGGACCTGGCTGGGGCTTGTAAACCCACAGGACCTGGGAATAACCTTGGACCTGAGAATCAACCTTGGAACCATTCTCATTCAAGAACTGCCTATTATCAGGGAAAGATTAGCAACCTTATTGCCCAAACAGTGGAGTCCCACCCGAGCCTCCTACTTCCCCATGCTTGTAATCCCTTCTTTCTCATGTAATCCCTCTCCTACCCCATATAAACAGTTGGTTTATGGGGATCTACAGAGCAGACTTTTGTGGATGACCTGCTGCTCTCCCATACTTCCAGCAATATTAGAATAAACGTTTACGTATGATTCAAATAAAATAGGTTAAAGAGGGATAAATGCCAATGGGGAAAAATAATGCAGGGTCTATAGGCTATTGCACAAACTTTGACTTTTACTCTAAAAGAAATGGGAAGCATTGGGGACATTTGAGAAGAGGAGTGATGTGATCTGATATATTTTAAAAGGATCACTCTGTTTTGGTGGGGGTTTTTTTACGGATAATAAACTATAAGGAGACAGGCCTGAGTCCAACTTGTAATGGTGGAATTTAGGAGAAGTTTTTGGATTTTTGGATATATTTTCAAGTTACAATAACTGCATTTTCAAAAGAGCAGAATGTGAGAAAAAGAGAATAAAGGAGAACAAGGTTACCACATTGCATAATAACAATATCATTGAATTAAAATGTGGCTGGTGCTCTCTGGAGTTGTGTAACACAGCATTTCTGTTCAAGATGATGCCAAGGTTTTCTTCTTGAGCAGCTGGAAAGATGGAGTTTCCACTAACTGCAATGGTAAAGACTGTGAGAAGAACAGCATTGAGAGTATATCAGTAGATCAATTTTGGATATGTTGAATTTGAGATGTCAATTAGATATTTAAATTGAGATGATGAATAAGCTGCAGGATGAGACTGGCATTCTTAGGAATGGTTGGGGCTGTAAATAATTATTTTTGAATCAGAGGTATCTAGGTAGTATTTAAAGCCAAGAGATGGATGACATCACTAAGAAAGTGGGAGTAGTTATAGAAAAGAGGGGGGAAAGGACCTAGCCCTGAAGCACTCCCACATTGAAATATTAGGAACACAATGAAGAATGAGGAAATTAAACAGACAAAATGTGGCCAGTAAGATGGAAGGGAAACCAGAAGAGAAGGAACAGTATCCTGGAAGCCATGGAAGAAGTTCAAGGAAGAGGGAATGATCAGTTTTGAAACATATTTCTGGTTGGCAAGCAAGAATTCTCAAATAGACCTTAGCAGCATAGAAATTACTAGTGGCCTGGATAAAGACTGTTTCAGTGGACAGAAGATTCATTGGAGTGGGTGTAAGAGAGAAAAGGAGGTGAAAAATGGTAGATGGGGAATATAGACACATCTTTTGAAGTTTTACTGTAAATGAGCAGAGAGATGAGACAGTAACTAGAATGGTGTGTGTGGTCAAGAGAAGGTATTTAGACTGGAGGAGTGATCACATGTTTGCTCCCAAAGTACACACTGGTTGCTGGAGACCACTTGTCCTTATTCATTCCCACATATTTCTTGGCGTAATAGCCAGTAACTCTCATGCTGTATGTTGAGAGAGGGGAAGTTGCTAGCAGATTTAGTGAAACAAACTCTAAGGAATCACACAGACAGCCTTTAATAAAACTGGACTTAGAACCTCTGCAGTTAGCAAAAGGAGGGCCATCTCCACGTGTGAAAAAAATTGGGACCATGAGATCTAGCTTTCTCCCTTCCCCATGAGGTGATTCCTTCCCCTTTTGCCAACCTTGGAGGGATTTGACCTCATTTACATGGTCCCCTTCCAAAAATATTTATTCTACAGCAGGATGAGGAAAAGAAATTCTTATAGATACTGAAAGGATGACTAAACCCCAGGTAGTGTTTGAACCAAGTGGGAAAACTGATATAAAAATTCAGGCCACAATTGCACTAATTATTTTCCTGTTCCTTGGTGAGAAGTGGCCTCAACAACAGAAAATAGTGTAGAGTTGGGCTTGCTTCTTAGCTCTGTGCTTTAGTAGTAATGGCTTTGAAAACACATAGGAGTTTGATTGATTTCCATGTACTGTTTGTATTTGAATTTCTTTCCTATTTCTGTCTTCAAGGCCCAGTTCAAGTGTCACCTGTTTTGCAGAACATTCCTTGAACCTCCTCTTGGGCAAAATGAATCATTTCCTTCTCTGCATTTCATAGCACTTTTTATCTTTCTCTCTTCTAGCACAATCTACATTATATTAGAGTGTGTGTGGTTGTAAATGGAAGAGGCAATAGAAAGTGAGAGTAGTTAAGAGAAGAGAGAGGGATAAGGACCCAGCCCTGAGGCTGGAATAAGGCAGTGAATAAGAGCATGGGCTCTGGACCTAGGCTGCTTGAATTGAATTGTGGTTCTTGCAAGTTGCTTAATCTACTTGGGGGTTAGTTTCTCATCTGTCTCATCTTGATTTAATAGTAGTAGTAGTAGTAGTAGTAATAGTAGTAGTAGGAGGAGGAGGGTTTTATAAAGATTAAATAAGTTAACACATATGAAGTACTTAGAACAATGCCTAGCACATAGTAAGCACTCAATAAGCTTTTGCTATTTATCTCTCTTGTCCTTGAGGAATAAGACCATACCTTTATCTTTGTGCTGCTTATTAGCACTTGTCTTGGCACAGAATACTAGGTTCTTAATACATTTTTGTGTAAATAAACTGAGTATCTAAATCAAATCAATTTAAGTTCATGTTTCATAGTTTCATATACATATAGCCCTTTTATCAGCTCACTTATTTATTCCTGTGTACCACTCCTTGTAGTGCTTAAGAATTAAGATTCTAGAACCTGATTGCCTAGCTTGTATCATTGTTGTGCCATTAATTAGCTTATTAACCTCTCAGTTCCACAGCTTCCTCATCTGAAAAATGTGAAAAAATATAGGAAGTTAAACACAGAGTTCATGAACATTCAAATGTTAACTATGGTAATTAATTTTATTCTTTTTAATAAATCTTTATTGTTCCAAATATTACAGATGTTCCTCTTCCCCCCCTCCTAATAGCTCCCATTCACCCAGTTCCCACCCCACTCCAGGCCTTACCCCAAAAAACTGACCTCATCCATTGGTGTAAGCTTTTTGTCCAATCTCTTCCGACACCCCCACAACCCCTTTCCTCTGAGAATTGTCAGTCTGTTCCTGTTCCATGCCCCTGATTCTATTACATTCACCAGTCTGTTCTGTTCATCAGGTTTTTTATGCATTTGATTTTTAGATTTACTTGTTGATGGATATGTATTTGTTGTCACTTTGTTGTTCAAAATTTTTTTATCTTTACCTTTTTCTCCTCCTCCTCCTCCTCCTCCTCCTCCTCCTCCTCCTCCTCCTCCTCCTCCTCCTTCTTCTAGAATGCCCTTCAGCATTTCATATAATATTGGTTTGGTGGTGACTAACTCTTTTAGCTTTTTATTGTCTGTGAAGCTCTTTATCTGACTTTCAATTATAAATGATAGCTTTGCTGGGTAGAGTAATCTTGGTTGTAGGTTCTTGCTATTCATCACTTTATTTCTTGCCACTCCCTTCTGCCCTGCGTAGTTTCTGTTGAGAAATCAGCTGTCAGTCATATGGGTACTCCCTTGTAGATAACTGTTTTTCTCTTGCTGCTTTTAAGATTCTCTCTTTGTCTTTTGCTCTCGGCATTTTAATTATGATGTGTCTTGGTGTGGTCCTCTTTGGATTCCTTTTATATGGGGATTCCTCATGTTTGGGGATCTGTGTGCTTCTTGGAGTTGTAAGTCTATTTCTTTCACCAGGTAGGGGAAGTTTTGTGTCATTATTTCTTCAAATAGGTTTTCAATATCTTGCTCTCTCTCTTCTTCTGGCACTCCCATAATTTGGTTGTTGGTACACTTGAAGTTGTCCCAGAGGCTCCTTACACTATCTTCATATTTTTGGATTATTTTTTCTTTTTTGCTTTTCTGGTTGGGTGTTTTTTGCTTCTTTGTATTTCAAATCTTTGACTTGATTCTTGGGATCCTCTAATCTGCTGTTGAATCTATGTATATTATTTTTTATTTCAGTCAGTGTATGCTTAACTGATTGTTCCCTTTTCATATACTTGAGGATCTCACTAAATTTCTCAGAAGTTTCTAGAAGATTCTTGAGTAACCTTATAATCATGGTTTTGAATTCTATATCCAATATTTTGCTTCCATTCATTTCTTTCATTTGTGACTTGTTTCTTTGTCTGTATTTTGGCTGCTTCCCTGTGTTTGTTTCTATGTACTGGGTAGCTGCTAAGTCTCCTTGAGTTGAAAGAGTGACCTTGTGTGGTAGTGTCCTATAGGGCCCAATGGCTTAGCCTCCCCTGTTACCTGAGTTGGACACTCTTGATGCACCCCTTTGTGGGAGTGAAGGAAACAAGAGTGAGCAAGTCAGTATGTATAGAGGTAGTAAGGGAGGGCAGTAAAATTTTATAGAGGAAGTACATTCTGAGATTTGCTTCTGTGGGTTGAGAAAGTAATATCAAATAGATATCACAATCTCTTTTGTGGTTCATCAGAAATTAATAACAGATTTTCTCCATTAGATTTCCTTAACAAGGGGCCTCATCCTGTATTCTGGGCCAAGAATATTGTCAGGCCTACCTGAGTGCACCAAACATTTTTGGTTTAGTTTTCCTTGAGCAAAACACCTGTCCCCTTTTGAGTTAATTCAGAGAGCACTTACAGACAGAAGAGTGCATTTTGGATGCCTCTGTTTTGTCCTTTCGCTCCCTCCCAGTCAATTTTCTGGAAAGATTAACATTTATGTTCTTACTTTCATCACCCCAGCAATCAGGTCAAGGGAAAGTAGAGAGTGGCATGTTTTCTAAAAAAAGGCCAGGACTCCTTTCAAACTTATACTTTTAATAGAGATATCTTAGAGATGGTTGGACTGGAGCTATATTTAAATTATTGAGATCAAGGGGAGGGTGTGGACAAATCAAAAACTGTGTCTTTCTTCTCTTAGAAAACCAATAATACCAATGGAGCTTGCCTGTCTCCCCCAAGCAGTTAATGAGAACAATAGAATTTAAAGTTCTTGATGTTCCTCTGGAGCTGATTTCGGTAGGTGATAAGCAGCTTGGAAAAGGGCTTATTATTTGTGTAGAGCTTTGGTTGCCTGACTTTTAAGGTTGATTATTTAATTTTGCATGTTGTATAACAGGAGTGTTGGGCAATGTTGAGAAGAGGCCTTCTGGGTTAGAGAGTAAGGGCTTCTCTAAGCATCTCCTCCCAACAGAACCAGATTCCAGCTGCAAAATAAGGAGCAAAATTGTATACAAGGCCCAGGCCATGCCTTTAATATAGCCCCTAACCACTAGGCAGGCATTTTCATGAGGTGATAAATATGTCTAAACGTCCATCAAGTCCTAGCCTAAGAAAAATATTTGTGTGCGTGTGTGTGTGTGTGTGTGTGTGTGTGTATAATTTCTCAAATGCACACTAATAAAGTGACCTACTTTTGAAAAGAAATGTTTTTAAAGATATATTTTGGTCATTTGCAATAAACAGTTATATGTCATCTCAGTTATCTCAGGTGCTCTGAAAGGTGGGGTTTTCTGCTGATAACAGTGATAAATAGCCAAGAGATCTTCCCTGCTTTGTGAAGAGTGCCAAGCCAAAATTGTTCAGGCTTTAAAGTGTTGTGCCTCTTATCTTGTGCTGGTCTTGTTGGCTCATTGAGAGAGATCCAGACCTTTTAGAGATAGTGAATAAGGTAATTTCCTCTTCTAAACTTAAAAAAAATTAATTGATTTTAGAGAAAGAGGAAGGGTAAGAGAAGTAGAGATAGAGATTTGTTGTTCCACTTATTGATGCATTCATTCATTGATTCTTTTTTTTAACACATCATCAACGTTTATTGTTCAGTTCTCCCCAGTAGGGTAGTGCTAGGGCTGAGGAGCTGGGACTCTATGAAAAGGTCTGGAGGCCCAGTGTGCCCAGTCCTCCCACCAGGTCAAGACGTCCTGTGGAGTCGCTGGCTATGTCAGACCCAGGAAAGCTGCCTTTGCGGAGGAAAAGGACACATGGGGGGAGAGGGCACATGATGACTCAAAACTTGCCAATTCTAACATGAGCATGTGACAGGAGGGAAATGGAGGCAAGAGGGTAGAAAGCAGAGGAAAAAGTGACAGAGTCTGAAAGTGAGGTAGGGAGGACCAGTATCTTTCAGGCCCTGAACCAGAATGGGGAAAGAGGGAGATTTCCAGGTACTTTCCCTGGCTCTGGAAGAGTGAGCAGGAGAGAAGTGGGGATTCTGATCAGTCAGGGGTGAGTCCTGAGCAGCTTCATCCCAGGGGTGTCTGCAGGGCAGCCATGCTTGAGGGACTGTAGTGCCTGCACAGGTCATGTGTGGCCCTCCCCCCCGCCCTCGGTATGCACCGGACAGGAGGCAACTGCATCCCTGCTGGGCCCTCAGTGAGCCTTTTTGGTCGCTTTCTGGTTCTATGGCAACAGCATAGGCTGGGGCAGGAAATATTTGTGGATGGAATGCTGGCTGTCAATGAATGGCTAGAATCCAGGGCAGAGCTCTGGTGAGCATTCCCCACCTTGCCCAGCACCCCCAAGCCCAAACATCCACCTCCCCCATTTCAGGGGCTAACCCAACTCAAACTACTGGGATAGCTTTTGCTTTTTTTTTTTTTTTAAGATGATGGCTATTTGTGTGCCTTGTTTTGTTTCCTTCATTTATTTAATAGTTGTTTACTGGACACTTGCCCTAAGTTAGTGCCAGGGACCAAAAGAATCACCCAGGTGCTGTACTAGGTGAAGATGATGAGGCTTATGGCAATGAGGCTGAGTCCCACTACCTGGTCTGTTTCCATGGACATTGCCCCGTGCTCCACTTCAGAACACCAACCCTCATTGGTTGATTCTTGTATGTGTCCTGATCAGAAATCGAACTTGCAACTTTGGCATATCAGGACAATGCTCTAACCAACTGAGTTATCTGTCCAGGGCTTCCTATTCCTGGATTGATCCAGGGCCCTGAAGAAATTAAGATGATCTTGATAGAAATTTAGTTGTGTCTCCTTTTTCATTTT
Organism: Lasiurus cinereus; assembly: GCA_011751065.1. Lineage (NCBI taxonomy): Eukaryota > Metazoa > Chordata > Mammalia > Chiroptera > Vespertilionidae > Lasiurus > Lasiurus cinereus. The sequence continues at coordinate 32,608,639 of JAAGEH010000015.1, read as the reverse complement.
TTTCTTCTTTGATTTTTATTAGAACCTAATTTATAAGGACATTTTTTTATAGAGGCTATAAGCCAGCATTTTCGTTAGTGATATTAGTGAAATGGGAAGTAGCAGGAGGTGTTAGGTGCCTAGGAAGAGATTTTATGAGCTATTGAATTAATTGTAGATGCTTTGTGGTATTTTGAAGATATGTGTCTTGTGAGAAGTGGCTTTTACACCTGAAATTATTGTTTTAGGATGAACCATCCTCCTTCAGAGGCAACGTTTTATTGAAAAAAAAATCTTGGGAAATGTGAAATCAGATCATCCTCATGGAGTTTACGAGTGTGACCAGGTTAATTTCTTGCACTAAAGTCTGTAGCATTATAGATGGACCATTGCTTTGGCTCCTATGTTAGGATAGACAGTAACAAATTAATGCAGTGACAGATAAACAACAGAGGTTTACTTGTTGCTCACATTAACTGTGATGCAGGTTAATTGGACTTCTCTCTTGTACCAATGCCATCTTGAACACCTGATCTTCAAGGGCAGAGAAAATGACAGCTCAAAGCCACATGCCTTAATTGCCTCATCTTAGAGTGACACACATCACTTCTGCATCACTTTGCCCTTATCTAACTTTAAGGGAGACTAGATATGTAGAGGAATACCTGGAATATTTGGTGGCTATTTACAGTCTGATAAATTCTTTGGTTAGTGACTGACCATTAACTTCCCGCCTCACTCTAGGGAATGTATGAGTGAAGCTGATTGCCTAATTCTGTAACAGGTTGGACTGTGAACATCAACCTACCTCTGACAAATAGTACCTGTTTTATCTAAGGAGAGGAGACAGAACAGGCAGTTCTTACCTGCTTCTCAGTTACAGTCATTTTTATTTTTCCACCCTATTACCATGAAGCATATTCTCCCTTCTGCTTCTGGCCTAAGAGTCATATGAACATAAAATTACCCCCAGGTCAAACACTTATGTCACTCTTCCCAGGTTCTAGGTATGACTGCAACTGTTGAGTATTTGATAAAAAAAAAAGTGAGAGAGTTCTTTATGAGGTTCAGCTCAGAAGGTCAGGACAGGCTGTCTATGTCTGCAATGGTCCTAATTCCTTAGGGCTGGTTCACCATATGGTGAACTGTCTGACAAGACTGAGTGAACAGAATTCCCCAGTATCCATGAGTATCACTGAGATGGAAATTACTTCTCTACAAAAGCCAAGTTCTCAATAGTTAAGGTGGTCCTTCTCCCAGGAGGAGTATGACCAGTGGAACCATTTCCAGATTCTCAATAGAAGTGAGGATCACATTTCTAGAAGGGACTTGAGGTAAAAAGTGGTTGGCTGCTCCTGACCTGACTCATACATAGCATTTGACTGAACCATAGCCACTAGAGTATAATAGTGTGTGTGTGTGTGTGTGTGTGTGTGTGTGTGTGTGTTTGTGTGCATGCAAATCCTGTGGTATTTAGTGACTGGTTGCCTGGCTCTTGCAACAATTTGCTTCTGTCATTGTTGTTTTCCCTTTCAGTCTCTAAGGAAATAATTTACTCTTAACTTCCTTTAGTGTCTTTTTTTTTCTTTGCAGATATTTAAAAAAATCTTTATTGTTGAAAGTATTACATAGGTTCTCCTCCCCCGTTCCCTGCCATTAACCTCTTTCAGCCCACTCTCATCTGCCTCCCCACTCCCAAGGCCCTTACCATCTCAATTGTCTGTATGCATGGGTTATGCATATATGCATACAAATTCATTGATTGATCTCTTCTTACTCACTCTCTCCTGCCTTCTCTCTGAGGTTTAAAAGTAGGTTCATGCTTCTATGTCTCTGGGTCAATTTTTGATAATCAGTATATTTGGTTCATTAAATTCCACGTATGAGTGAGATCATGTGATATTCATCTTCCCCTGACTGGCTTATTTCACTCAGCATAATACTCTCCAGGTCCATCCATGCTGTTGAAAATGATGAGTTTTTTTTTTAGGTGTTATATATGTGTCCTTATTTCCCCAAATTGCCCCACTCATGCTCTCACCCCCCTGTTGTCTGTGTCCACTGGTTAGGCCCATATGCATGCTTAAAAGTCTTTTGGTTGATCTCCCTCTATTACCCCCAATGTCCTTTACCTTCCCTCCAAGGTTTGATGGTCTTATCAATGTTTCTGTCTCTTGAACTGTTTTTGTTCATCAGTTTATGTTGTTCATTATATTCCACAAATGAGTGAGATCATGTGGTACGTATCATTTTCTGACTGGCTTATTTCACTTAGCGTAATGCTCTTGAGTTCTATCCATATTGTTGGAAATGTTAAGAATTCCTTCTTTTTTAGCGCAGCATAGTATTCCATTGTGTAAATGTACCACAGTTTTTTAATCCACTCATATGCTGATGGGCACTTAGGCTGTTTTCAAATCTTAGCTATGGTGAATTGTGCTGCTATAAACATAGAGATGAATTGAACCTTTCTGATTGATGTTTCTAGCTTCTTGGGATATATTCCTAGAAGTGGTATTATTGGGTCAAATGGGAGTTCCATTTTTAGTTTTTTGAGGAAACCCCATACTGTTCTCCACAGTGGCTGCACAAATCTGCATTCCCACCAGCAATGCACGAGGGTTCCTTTTTCTCCATATCCTTGCCAGCATTTGTCATTTGTTGATTTGTTGATGGTTGCCATTCTGACAGGTATGAGATGGCACCACATTATCGTTTTGATTTGTATCTCTCGGATAACCAGTGATTTTGAGCATATTTTTATATGTTTCTTGGCCTTCCTTCTGTCCTCTTTCCAAAAGTTTCTATTTAAGTCCATTGCCTATTTCTTGATTGGACTGTTTATCTTCCTTTTGTTGAGTTGTATGAGCTCCCTGTATATGTTGGAGATTAAACCCTTATCAGTGATAACATTGGGAAATATGTTCTGCGATGCAGTGGACTTTGTTTTGTTGATGGTTTCCTTTGCTATGCAAAAGCTTTTTATTTTGATGTAGTTACATTTATTTTCTCTTTAGCTTCCATTGCCCTATGAGCAGTACCAGTGAAGAACTTCTTTGGGCATATGTCTGAGATTTTGCTGCCTGTGGATTTCTCAAGTATTTTTATGGTTTCCCATCTTATGTTTAAGTCCTTCATCCATTTTGAGTTTATTTTTGTGTATGGTGTAAGGTGGTGGTCTAGTTTCATTTTTTTTGCATGTATCAGTCCAATTTTCCCAACACCATTTGTTGAAGAGATCGTCTTGACTCCATTGTATGTTCATGCCTCCTTTGTCAAATATTAATAGAGCATAGTGGTTTGGGTTGATTTCTGGGTTCTCTATTCTATTTTGTTGATCTATGTGTCTGTTCTTATGCCAGTACCAGGCTGTTTTGAGAACAGTTGCTTTGTAATACAACTTGAAATCTGGTATTGAGATCCCAACTACTTTGTTTTTCTTTCTAAGGACTGCTGCAGCTATTCGGGTCTTTTTTTATTCCAGATGAATTTTGGAGAGTTTGTTCTAGGTCTGTGAAATATGCTGTTGGTATTTAATGCAGATTGCATTGAATCTATAGACTGCTTTGGGTAGAATGGACATTTTGATGATGTTGATTCTACCAATCCATGAACACAGTATGTTCTTCCATCTGTTGATATCTTCCTCTATCTCTTTTTTCAGTGTCCTGTATTTTTTGCATATAGATCTTTTACCTCTTTATTTAAGTTTATTCCTAGGTATCTTAATTTTTTTGGTATGGCAAATGGGATTGCTTTTTTAGTCTCTCTTTCTGTAAGTTCACTATTAGTGTATAGAAATGCCATAGATTTCTTGGCATTAATTTTGTATTCTGCTACCTTGCTGAATTCATTTATTAATCTAATTTTTTTGATGGGGTCTTTAGGGTTTTCTATGTACAGTATCATGTAATCTGCAAATAAGGACAGTTTTACTTCTTTTCCAATTTGGATGCCTTTTATTTCTTCTTCTTGTCTGATAGCAATGGTTAATACTTCCAATACTATGTCAAACAGGAGTGGTGAGAGAGGGCATCCCTGTCTTGTTCCTGTTCTTAGGAGAAATGGTTTTAGTTTTTGTCCATTGAGTGTGATGCTGGCTGTGAGTTTATCATATATGGCTTTTATGATGTTGAGTTATGGTTCTTCTATTCCCACCTTGCTAAGAGTTTTTATCAAGAAAGGGTGTTGGATTTTGTCAAATGCTTTTTCTGCATCAATTGATATGACTATATGATTTTCCCTCTCAATTTGTTTATGTGATGTATCATGTTAATTGATTTGTGGATATTGTACCATCATTGCATTCCTGGGATAAATCCTACTTGGTCATTGTGTATGTTCTTTCTGATGTACTGCTGGATCCGATTTGCTAGAATTGTGTTGAGGATTTTGGCACCTATGTTCATGAGGGATATTGGCCTATAATTCTCTTTCATTGTGTTGTCTTTATCTGATTTTGGTGTTAGAGTGTTGCTGGCTTCATAGAATGAAGTGTTCCTTCCTCGAGTTTGAGAAGGGTGGATTTTAGTTCTTTCTTGAATGTTTGGTATAACTCTCCTGTGAAGCCATTTGGGACTGGGCTTTTGTTTGCTGGAAGCTTTTTGATGACTGCTTCAATTTCTTCCATAATTATTGGCTTATTGAGATTTTTGGAATCTTCCTGATTGAGTTTTAGAAGGTTGTATTTTTCTAAAAATATGTCCATTTACTCCAGGATATCTAGTTTGTTGGAATAGAGTTGTTCATAATATTTTTTAACAATCCTTTGTATTTCTGTGGGCCTGTTGTTATTTCATCTCTATCATTTCTGATTTTATTTATTTGAGTCCTCTCGCTTTGCTTCTTGGTAATCTTGGCTAATGGTTCATCAATCTTGTTTATCCTTTCAAAGAACTAGCTCTTGGTTTTATTGATCTTTTGTATTTTTTTGTCTCCATGTAATTTATTTCTGCTCTAATCTTTATTATGTCCTTCCTTCTGCTAACTGTGGGCTTTTCTGGTTGCTCTCTTTCTAATTCTTTAAGTTGTAGCATTTGATGATTTACTACCATTTTTTTTTTAAGATAGACCTGTAGAGCTATAAACTTCCCTCTCAGGACTGCTTTCATTGTGTCCCATAGATTTTAGATTGTTGTATTTTTATTGTCATTAATTTCCAGAATATTTTTAATTTCTTCTTTGATTTCATCAGTAACCCAATAAATATTTAATAACATGCTATTCAGCTTCCAAGTGTTTGAGTGTTTTGGGTTGTTTTTATTATAGTTAATTTCTAATATTATGCCATTGTGGTCTGAAAAGATGCTTGGTATGATTTCAATCTTCTTGAATTTGGGGAGACTTTGCTTGTGACCCAGTATGTGTTTTATTTTTGAAAATGTCCCATGTGCACTTGAGAAGAATGGATATTCCACAGCTATGAGGTAAAATGTTCTGAAGATATCAATTAAGTTCATCTGATCTAGTGAGTCATTTAGGATTGTTGTTTCTTTGCTGATTTTTTGTCTAGAGGGTTTATCCAGGATGTCAGTGGTGTATTAAAGTCCCCAACTATGATTGTATTGTTTTTGATGTCTCCCTTATATCTTCCAGGAGTTTTTCTTTTTTATGTATTTGAGTGCTCCTGCATTGGGTGCACATATGTTTACCAGGGTTTTATTCTCTTGTTGTATTGATCCCTTTAGTATTATGAAGTGGCCTTCCTTATCTCTTGTTATGGTCTTCACTTTGAGGTATATTTTGTCAGATATAAGTATTGCTACCCTAGCTTTCTTTTCCATTTCTATTTACCTGGAAGATATTTTTCCATCCCTTCACTTTCAGTCTGTTTTAGTCCCTTGTTCTGAGGTGGGTCTCTTGTAGACAGAATATACATGGGTCATGTTTTTTTTTTTTTTTTATCCATTCAGTCACTCGATGTCTTTTGATTGGAGCATTTAGTCCATTTATGTTTAAAGTTATTATTTAAAGGTACTTGTTTGTGGCCATTTTTATTTTTTGATACAGTGTTCCTTCTTACCTTTTTGTTTCTTCTTTTCACGGCATTCCTTTTAGTATTTCTTTCATTGATGGTTTGGTAGGGATAAACTCCCTTAGCCTGTTTTTGTCTGTGAAGTTCCTGATTTCCCTTTCAATTTTGATTGATATTCTTGCTGGACAGAGTATTCTTGGATTGAGTCCCTTGATTTGCATCACTTTGTATATCTCCTTCCATTCTCTTCTAGCTTGATGTTTTTCTGTTGAGAAATCATCTGATAATCTGATGGGGGATCCTTTGTTGGTAACTCTCTGTCTCTCTCTTGCAGCCTTTAAGATTCTCTCTTTGTTGATAATATTTGCCATTGTAATTATGGTGTGTCTTGGTGTGGGTCTTTTGGTATTCATCTTGCCTGGGACTTTTTGTACTTGAGTAACTTTTTTCTTCCTCATATCAGGGAAGTTTTCTGTCATTATTTCTTCAAATAAATTTTCTAATCCTTGCTGTTCTTCTTGTCCTTCTGCCAGCCCTATTATACGTATGTCATTTCATTTTGCATTGTCCCAAAGCTCCCTTAGGTTCTCCTCTTGCTTTTTAATGTTTTTCTCTAGTTGCTGTTCATATTGGGCTTGTTTCTGTACCTGATCTAACTTGCTGATTTGATCCTCTGCTTCTTCTAGTCTACTGTTGAAGCCTTCCATGGTGTTTTCGATTGTAGCTATATCATTTTTTATTTCTTCCTGATTTTTGCATAGGTTGTTGATTTTCTCGTCCATCTGATGTATGAAGTGTATGACCATTACTTTGAATTCTTTTTCTGTCATGTTTCATGCTTCTGTTTCACTTATTTCCTTACTTGGCGATTCCTTCTTTTCTTTCCTCTGGGGATTGCTTCATTGTCTCCCCATTCTGACTATCACCAGAAGGTTCAGATATCGAGTTGTGAAGGCCTGGATCATGTGCAGTGGGAGTTTTGCACCTCCTAAATGTCACTGAAGAGCTCTGACACTAAAACATGTGGTTGCTATGGGTTGGCGGGAACCACACTTGCCCTAGGTCAGAGTCACTGGTGCTTAGTGTGGCCTCATGTGTGCACCAAGAATCAGGGATCCTACCTGCATCAGGTTGAAACAGAGAACTCAATGGAGTGTGCCAAAAATCAAAGTCCCCTATTGTGTGCCAGGAATCAGCGGCTCCCTGTGTCCATCCCAAAAATCGAGTATCAGAATCTCTGTTTCTCGGTGCTACCTCACACTGAGAATCAGGTCCCTGTGGACATGCACCAAGAATTGGAGTCACTGGCTCTCAGTGTGAATGTACTGGGAATCAGGGATCACATACGCATGTAATGAGGAACACAGTCTAGTCACTGGTGGTCGATGTTGCCTCTTGTTTGGAGATTCAGTGTCCTAATCTGCACAGGATACAGAGTTGTTCAGTCACACTGTGTTGGCAGGAGATCCACTTCTGCCCTGCAATGAACAGCCTTCTGTGTGTGAGCTTTCCCTGAATCAAAATCAGATGGCACTGCCCTTTAGTTTGGGTGTGGGGTCTGGTCACATGAGTGTGCACTGTGGAAAACAGACTCCCTGTGTCCATGTACCCAAGCTCAAATTCAGCACTGCCTTCCTGGGTGGGCACAGGGTCTGGTCATGGGGAACAAACTCTCTGGGTTTACACTCCCAGTTTCAAATTCAGTGCTGTCTCCCTGGGTGGGTGTAGGATCTGGTCACAGAAAACAATCTCCCAAAGGTCGTGCACTTATGCTCAAAGTCAGGACTGCCTTCCTGCCTGGGTGTGGAGACAAGTCACGGGAAACAAATTCCCTTAGTTCACAAGTCCAGGCTTAAGTTCAGCACTGTTTCCCTACCCTGTGTGGGTACAGGATCTGGTTGCAGAAACTACCTCCCTAAAGATGAGCAGCTAGGCTTGAATTCCACTCAGTGTCCCTGTCTGGGTACAGAGATGAGTCAAGGGAAACAAATTTCCCACTTTCACAAGTCCGGGCTCAAATTCAGCACTGTCTCCTTGCCCTGTGTGGGCATGGGATCTGGTCACAGAAAGCTACCTCCCTTGGGGTGAGTATCCAGGCTCAAATTCCACTCAATCTCCCTGCCTGGATGTGGAAATGAGTTGTGGGAAACAAATTCTCTGAATTCACAAGCCTGGGGTCAAGTTCAGCATTGTCTCCCTGCCCTGCATGGGCATGGGATCTGGTTGTAGAAGACCACCTCCTTACAAATGAGCAGATAGGGTCATGGGAAACACTTTCTGAGTCTGACACCAAGGCTCAAAGTCAGGCAGAGTCACCCCTGCTTTGTGTGTGGAGAAAGCCTTATTGTGCAGCTGGGGTCTGGAAGTTTCTATGTCACTGCCGTGGGGGTGGTGGGAGAGAGGAATTGGCTTTGTGACTCACAGAAGTCTGCAGCCGGGTGTCTGGAGTCCTGGTGTCTCTGGGTCTGCAGCTGTGGTGGCACGTCTTCTAATAGAGCGGCTGTAGGGTCCTGGTTTGCCTCTGAGACCAGACTGGGTGGTGGCGAGGCTAGGATCCTTGTCTCAAGCAGTTCTGTTCTTCAAGATGGCATGGTCTCTGTGCCACCAGTGTCCTCCCCAGAGTGTTTGCGGTAGTCATGGGGTTTTTGCCATCTAAGACTGCTTGGATTGGCAGCCCTCTGAAAGAACAGCAGGATCTAACTGTCCCTATTTCACTCACACACCCATAAAGGTCCACACACACCTCTATCGCTCCCTCACTCTCTCACACACTCTCCTTCCCTACCTTCCTGCCAGTCACCATCTTATCTCTCTGAGTTTTTCTTTTTTATTGCTGCATAGTATTCCATTGTATAAAAGTACCACTGTTTATTTTATCCACTCATCTGATGGATAAAGGTTGTTTTCAAATCTTAGCTATTGTAAATCACACTACTATGAATATAGGAATGCATATATTCTTTCTGATGAGTGTTTTGAGTTTCTTAGTGTCTTTCATAGGGAAGGAGTGGCTAGAGTCCATGGAGATCAACTCAAGGAGTGTAAATCTGCCAGAATTTCAGCTCAGCCTTTTGCTTCTGACATACATACCTTCCTGAAGTGCAGGCCCTAAACCAGATGTTAGCCACAGAGTAATTTGTTGGCTGATTAGTTGCTTGGCTTAGAAAAATAGGAGTGAATATAAATGTAAGGAGATGGGGATTTTGAAAGGCTGTATTTGAAAAGAGGGTCATGATGATTAGTTCTCACGTTGCCTCCTTTGTCTTCATTGCTTTACTCTGTGTAGGTCTTGTTTTCTTGACTTTAGTTGAGACTCACCCAAACAATCAGTTCTTTTTTTAAAATTTAATAAATATTTATTGTTCAGATTATTACATTTGTTTCTCTTTTTTCCTGTCCACCCGCTTCCACTCCTCCCTCTACCTTACCACCCCCCACATTGTCCTCATCCATAGGTGTATGATTATTGTCCAGTCTCTCTCTGTATCCCCCTCACCCCTTTCCCAATTCTTTATATTCTCCAGTTTATTCTGTTCATCAGATTTTCAATTCACTTTTTAGATTTATTTGTTGATAGATATGTATTTGTTGTTCATGATTTTTATCTTTACCTTTTACTTCTTCCTCTTCCTAAAGAGTACCTTTCACCTTTCAGTATTTCATATAATACTGGTTTGGTGCTGATGAACTCCTTTAGTTTTTTCTTATCTGTGATGCGCTTTATCTGCCCATCAATTCTGAATGATAACTTTGCTGGGTAGAGTATTCTTGGTTGTAGGTTCTTGCTATTCAACACTTTGAATATTTCTTGCCACTCCCATCTGGCCTACATAGTTTCTGTTGAGAAATCAGCTGACAGTCATATGGGTGCTCCCTTGTAGGTAATGAACTGTTTTTCTCTTGTTGCTTTTAATATTCTCTCTTTGTCTTTTGCTCTTGGTATTTTAATTATGATGTGTCTTGGTGTGGTCCTCTTTGGATTCCTTTTATATGGGGTTCTGTGTGCTTCCTGGACTTTTAAGTCTATTTCTTTCACCAGATGTGGGAAGTTTTCTTTAAATAGGTTTTCAGTATGTTGCTCTCTCTCTTCTTCTGGCACCCCCACAATTCTGATGTTGGTACGCTTGAAGTTGTCCCAGAGGCTCCTTATACTATCTTCACATTTTTGGATTCTTTTTGCTTTTAGCTGTTCCAGTTGAGTGTTTTCTGCTTCTTTGTATTTCAAATTTTTGACTTGATTCTTGCCTTCTTCTAGTCTGCTGTTGGGTCTCTGTGTAATATTTTTTATTTCAGTCAATGTATGTTTAATTTCTAGTTGGTCTTTTTTCATCTCCTCTTGGGTCTTGCTAAATTTATTCATCTTTTCTAGGAAATTCTTGAAAAACCTTATGAGTGTAGTTTTAAATTCTATATCCAGTTGTTCGTTTTTCTCCATTTCTTTCATTTGTGATTTGTTCCTTTGTTTCTGCCTTTTTACTTTGCTGGGAGAACTTCTGTGCTTGAATCAGCCTTATCATGCAAGACTTGCAAAACTGCAAAAGCCTCTCTGTTCAGATTGGGTGGGGTGGAGTCTCAAGGCTGAGCAGAGACAGCCTTGGCTTCCAGTCACCCCTGCCCTTTTCAGCCCCTGGGTCTCAGTGTCCCTCAGTAATTGGTAATCACTGTGGCCCTTTTTTTGCACACTTGTGGGTGTCTCCAGACCTCTGTCTTTCCTGTTCCCTTATGCTCCAGGACCCATACGAGTCTGGGTCCCCAGGGTCTCACCCAAAACTGCGGTTCAATGCAGTTAAAAGTGGCACCGTTGAAAGGCTCTGTCTCCCGCCTACCAGAGAGAGCCAGCAGCACAATCAGTAGTCCGTCCTCTCTGCGCACATTGGTTTGCACACCACAGACTTCTGTCCTTTCATGGCTCCCCTAAATTTCCGTGCACTTCTCCCTTTTCACAATCTAGACTCCCCCCATATGAGCCTTGCCCAGAACTGGGATTCAATGTCACAGGATAAGGGGTTCCATGCAGTTGGGAGTTTCCGTCTTCCTCCTGCCAGAGAAAGCCAGCCAGGCACACTGTCGCCTGCTCTCTCCGCATGCACGTCTCCATACCTCAGTTTTTGGCAGCTTCTCTGAGTCTCCGTGAGCCCCTCTCTTTCCTTCTAGTTGTAGAATTTTCACTCAGCCAGCTTTCCTGTGGTTCTGGATGATGTCCATTCTGTCCTTTAGTTGTAGTTTTGAAATTGTTGTGTGAGGCAGCAGTTTAGGTGATTACCTATGCCGCCATCTTGGTTTCTTCATGTAAAACAATCAGTTCTTAAATATAAATTACATCCCCTTATAGAATCACTGCAAAACTCATCATGGAGAAAATATTTCTAAGAGCCAGATACAGCATTCACTTTGGTTGGAGTTTATTATTTAAATTTATTTCACACATGTATTTTGGCCTTTACAATGTGTTCTTTTTTCCCTCCTTTATCTTTGTTTTTTAAATTTATTTTTAACTATAGTTTACATACTGTAATAATGCAATATTATATTATTTTCAGGAACACAATATAGTGATTCAACATTTGTATTATGAAGTGATCATCATAAGTCTAATACCCATCTGTCACTGCACATAGTTATTATAGTACTAGAGGTGCACTGCATGAATTTGTGCATGGGTGGGGTCCAGCCAGTCTACCCTGATCAGGCCGATTGGGCTGGTTGACCAGGGGAAGAGGACCAGGTGGCTGTCTGGCCCCATCTCCTGGTCAAACTTCTAGTCAGTCGAACTCCCCTGCAAGGGGACAATTTGCATATTAGCCTTTTATTATATAGGATTATTCCCTCTGCTATACATTACATCCCGTGACTTATTTTATAACTGGAAATTTGTACTTCTTAATTACCTTCTTTTTCCACCCATCCCCAACCCCCTCTACTCTAGCAACCATCAGTTGGCTCTGTATCTATGAGTTTGTTTTGTTTTTTAGAATACACAAAAAAGTGAAATCATGTGTCATTTGTCTTTCTCTGTCCAACTTATTTTACTTAACATAATACTGTCTAGATCCATGCATATAAATGTGTCCTTAATTGTTCCTCAGTTACTACAGATTTAATAGATTTTAAAAGTTTCTTCACAGCCCTAGCCAGTTTGGCACAGTGGATAGAATGTTGGCCTGCAGACATAAGGGTCCCAGGTTTGATTTTGATGAAGGGCAAGTGCCTTGGTTGTGGGCTGGATCCCCAGTGTGGGGTATGCAGGAGGCGGCCGATCAATGATTCTCTCTCATCATTGATGTTTTTTTCTTTCTCTCTCCCTCTCCATTCCTTTCTGAAATCAATAGAAATATATATATTTTAAAAATTTATTCACATAATCTTTTAAAAAGGGAGAGAACTCATGGACAAGGACAACAGTGTGTTGATTGTTGGGGGTGAAGGAGTGGGTGGAAGTGAAAGAAGGTATAGGGGGATAAATAATGATGGGGGAAAATAAAATAAAGAGAAAAAATATTTAATTCTAGTTGGGACCCCATCATTTGATGATTGCTGTTTACATTTTCTCTTTCCTGATAACAAAATTTTGATTCTTTAATTTAACATTTTCATGTCTTCCTCTTCCTATTTCATATCTTTGCTCTTGATTGCCACTTTCCTCACTAAGTTTTCTCCCCTTCCTCGATATCAAATCCTAAGTTTTCTCCTCTTTCCATATCTTTGAATTGAAGTGTTATGTATAATTTCTAGTAAAAATTTTAAATGATAGAAGATAAGTAGCATTTAGTCAGTTAGAATATTATATGATCTTTCCAAGGACTTCAAAGTAATTTATCTTAAAAACTAATACTCCATGTAGTACTTTGTTTATCATCTCCAAATATCTGGAAACTATGTAGGGGCTGATTTTACCTCTATTTTAAGAATGGTCAAGTCAAGGTTCAATAATGATAAATAACTTTTGCATTATCCTCCTCCTCCTGCTTGTTTCATGTCCAGACCAAAGTAATGAAATGATGGCCTTGGATTCCACATTAGTACCCCCATTCAGGGATAAAAGTGATCCTGGGTTGGGCTTAGGGAGACCGCTCTGCGTGATATAGGGGTCAGTGGTCTGGTAGAGGCAGAACTCTGGGACTAGAGGTCCCCAGAAGGACCTATGGGACTTGGCTCAGCTCTCCCAGTAGTAGTCTCTGTCTATAGAGGAAGTGAATATTGGGGATTTAGCAGTCAATAGTGTTATGAACAACAGAAATTTTCAATTGTTGCTTTTAAAAAAATAATGGACTTTATTTTCTAACATTTAAATGTTTTTAAATTGATTTCAGAGAGAGGAAGGGAGAAGGATAGAAAGATAGAAACACCGATGAGAGGGAAACATTATTGATTGGCTGCCTCCTGCACTCCCCTCTCTGGGGATCAAACCCGCAGCCCGGGGAAGTGCTCCAACTGGAAATCTCTTGTTTCCTGGGTTGATGCTCTACTACTGAGCCACACTGGCTGGGCAAGTGTTGCTTCTTAAATATGAAGTGATGACTGAGAATAGGAGGGAGAATGGTCTTCTCTGCAGCTTATCAAATTAAGCAGTAACCATGAAAGTAGTTTCTAAATTGTAAAAATATGGAACACATGACTATTGCTATTACATTATAAATTGCATGTGTTGTTTTTCTCCCAAGATTTTTAAGAAAGAGCTCAAAAATCCCAAATATTGCTACAGCTAAGAAACTTCAAAGTTTATTTAGCTTACTTCTGATTAGTGCAGTTGTTTTGCTTAAAATAGAGCCTATGGTTTATTTATCATTTTTTAAAAGCTTCACTGAGTTATAATTGTATACAAAAAATACTACAAATAATTTATATATGTGATATGGTGAGTTTGGATACATGAATGGACATATACAACCATATGCTAAAGTAAAATAAGTCATTCACCAAAGGACAAAGTCTACATAATTCCTCTTATATGAGGCATATAAAATAGTCAAAGATAGAAGTAGGCAATAGGATGGTGGTTACCAGGGGATGGGGAATGGTATATGAGGTATTATTGTTCAATGGGTGTAAAGTTATAGTTATATACTGAGTGGCCAGATTATTATGATCTCTAAATGCATAATAATCTGGCCACTCAATGTATATCCTAAATAATGAAAGGCTAATATGCAAATTGTCCCCTCAACCAGGAGTTCGACCAGCAGGCAGGCTGGCCAACCACCTATGTCCCCTCCCCCTGTCCAGGCTAGCCAGTTCCTACCCATGCATGTATTCATACACTGGACCTCTAATATATATTTATATCTTTATATACCTATATATCTGTATCTATATCTATATCTATATATCTATATCTACATATCTATCTCTATCTCTATCTCTATCTCTATAGATATATATACTGAGTGGCCAGATTATTATGCATTCAGAGATCATAATAATCTGGTGACTCAGTGTATAAACATCAGTAAGTTCCAGAGATCTGCTGTATGACATAGTACCTGTAGTTATCAATAAAGTATAAGGTATTGTGTACTTAAAATTTGATTAGTGCAATTATATGTCATTGTTTCTCTAAAGGTCTGCCTAAGCAGGAGAAATCACCTTTTTAATTTCCTCAGTGCCTTATAGTTCTGGGACAATGCAGAGATTCTCCTCTGTTGGATGTTAGAGCAAATTCCCTAAGCCAGTGTTGCCCCTGCTTTGTCAGCATGGCCTCATATTTATTGTTAGTTATTCTTCCAAGTTTTCTGTCACTCAAAGCTGTCTGAGTCAGGGAGTTGGTGTGGGGACAGGGGATTTTGAAACCTGGCCTGATGCCAAGCAGATATTTAGTAGAACAGCATTTAACCCCAGGCCAGGCTTCTGGCACCTTCTGTTCTCTGGAAATTTGCCCCAAAACTGGAAGGAATAGCTGCAAACTCCCTCAAATACACAGATAGAGCACTAAAGCCACAAACTGTATTCCCCAGGCCTTTTCTAGCACCTTGTTTATAACCTAGCTCTAGAGAGTTTTGTAATCTGCTTTCCTAGCCATACAGATTAGAAGCAACAGGAAGAGGTATTGGAGTAAGGGTAGGGATGGGGGTGGGGTGGGGTGGAGAAGCTCAGAGAAATTATCAGGGGAAATGCCTGCTGAAGTCCTGAAAGGAGACAGAAAAAACAAAGTAGCATAACACAATTAAGGATGTTGATTCTGATTACCCCAAGTTAGCCTATAGAGTAGGTTAAAAAATCTGGGAAGCATGTAGTATATACATGCGTATTTCATGTCAGCAAAAATACTGTTTAAAGTTTTGGTATTTAAAGGATAAGATTTCCCTATCTGTACAAATCCAATTGTATCTAACTCTGCCATACCTCATTTAAACCAGAATTATGAGGTATTCCCTCTAATGACAATACAATGCCTTTTTATAGTAAGGATTTGAAGTCCTGAGAGGGGGCGAAACTAACTCATTTTGTGAGAGTGATTCAAGCATTGAATAATAATGTGATTTGCATGCTGAATTCATTCATTCTCTGATTCATTCTCCTAGAGGTGTCACATTTCAGATTTCATCCCAGGCTCCCTCAACTGCTCATAGTTTCCACCCCCCACACCACTCTCACATTTCTTCCATTGGCCCAGAAGCTGCCTGAGATTCTCCCTAAGAGACTAAACTGTGTGGGCTTGCAGTTTAGGGGTTGAAGTCCCAGACAGGAAGTGACCTCAATCCTCAGAGAAGTCACTGCTGGCTTGTTGCCTGGGTTCACTGTGCTGATGAACCAACCCAGCCTATTTGTCACCAACTCTGACTCAGAGTTCTGGGCAGGGCACAGAGGCTGGTCTGCAGATTCCACTCTGGCAGCCTATCCTGTTTGCATGACTATGAGCTTTCTGAAGCTGCTGTGAACTGGCAGGCCTTGTTTGGGAGGTGATTTTGGTTGGGCCAGGGCTTTCTGCTGCTGTCATATGCATCGTCATTACCTCCCTCTTTTTGGCTGATTAATAGTCTGGTCATGCACCTCTGCCAGCAGAAAGGTCTGTTTTGTTCACTCTTCCTCCTGACCTGACGCCTCATGACAGATTATGATTGGCTTGGCTCAAAGCAAAGAAGCAATGAGGCTGCTGAACTCATAAAGCAGTCAGAAACATGCCTCACTTAGCCTGTATAATTGTAATGCCTTAGCTTTGTCTTTTCCCTTCCTTCCCTGTTTTGACCTTTAACATGCTTCACTGGGGTGTTTCTAATTGGGAAGTTTACTGCCTTCTTTGGGGATGATTCTTATTTAGAATTACTAAACAGGGCACTAAAATGTGGTATAACACTGGATGTGGAATCAGGAAAACCAGGTTCTAGTCCTGGATCAGCTGTGGTCTGCTGTGGAATCTTAGACAAATCTCTTATTCATCTGCCAGATGAGAGGGAATTATGGATGTATTAGATGATCTGTAAGGTCTAATACAGGGGTGGGGAACCTTTTGTTCTGTCAAGGGCCAATTAGACATTTATAACATCACTCTTGGGCCATACAAAATTATCAGCTTAAAAAGTAGACTGCTATATTTGGCCAAACATTTAATAACGCACCCCTAAAGCCTTGGAAGGGCCAGACCAAATGCTTTCTCAAGCCTTATACAGCCTGCAGGCCAGACGTTCCCCACCCCTGGTCTAAGATCCAAACCTTCCATTCAATTTCCTGTTCATCAGACAGAAATGTTTTGGTCCATTTCTCTTTTCTTTGGTATCCATGTATCTTTTCACCTGAACTTCTCTTTTGGTGAAGTAGTTATTAATTAATTTTTTTGAAAGCTGCCTTGGGAATATGAAAAGACTGTGTTAGATATGCATAAATTCTGGGAGTTTTGATTTTGGAACTTCCATATGGAATACAGGATTAATAGAGTTCTTGTAGTCCTATGTGGAATTTTAATCACTGAATTACAGGGAAATTAGCCCATTCATCTGTGACACGGGGAGATTTGGAACTACACATCTCAGCCTCAGTTTACTCCCTTGCAAGAGACTTGAGTGAGTGCAGAAGGAATATGCTGGGCCATTATCTCCCCACTCATCCTTAGCACTGCCCAGAAAAATCAGGGAAATGGTTAACAAGGGTGTGGCAGCAAAGTTGGACATCGATACCAGATAAGTGGTAGACTTTGTTAAATGCCCACTGTTTGGTGACTGAGCCACGCATTCTGGAGCAGAAAGACTAAGAGGACAGCTTTCTAGAAACAAACACTGTCTGTTCTTGCTTTTGAGCCTTCATCAAGTTGTATTTTCCAATTGACATGCCCTCCTTCTCTTAACTTATTCAAAATCCTACCCAACCAGCAAGTTCTACCTCTTCTGTTAATTTCTCTTTTTTAAATTTTATATTATTTATTTATTTATATTTTTGCTTTTAATTTTTTTAATTAATGTATTACATGTATACATATCTTCCCATTGCCCCCCTCTCAGGCATACCATATCCCCTCAGTGTTTTATGTTCATTGGTTATGCTTATATGCATGCATAAAAGTCCTTTGGTTGATCACTTATTTACCCCAACTCTCCCTAAACTTCCTGCTGTAATTTGACAGTCTGATACTTTACTGCCTCTATATCTATCTTTTTGTTAATCAGTTTATAATGTTGTTTATTATCCATAAATGAGTGAGATCATGTGGTGTTTCTCCTTCATTGACTGGCTTATTTCACTTCGCATAATGCTCTCAAGTTCCATCCAGGATGCTACAAATGGTAAGAATTCCTTCTTATTTTAATGGCAGCATAGAATTCCATTGTGTAGATGTACCATGGTTTTCTAATCCACTCATCTGTTTATGGGCATCTAGGCTGTTTCCAAATTGTAGCTATTGTAAATTGTGCTGCTATGAACATAGGGGTACATAAAACCTTTCTGATTGGTGTTTCTAATTTCTTAGGATATATTCCTAAGAGTGGTATTGTTGGGTCAAATGGGAGTTCCATTTTTAGTTTTTTGAGGAAACTTCATACTGTTTCCACAGTGGCTGCACCAGTCTGCATTCCCACCAGCAGTGCATGAGGGTTTTTTTCTCCGCATCCTTGCCAACACTTGTCATTTGTTGATTTGTTGATGATTGCCATTCTGACAGGTGTGAGATAGTATTGCATTGTCCTTTTGATTTGCATCTCTCAGATAATTAGTGACTTTGAGCATGTTTTCATGAGTCTCTTGGCCTTCCTTCTGTCGTCTTTCAAAAAGTTTCTATTCAAGTCTGTTGTCCATTTTTTTATTGGATCATTTACCTTCCTTTTATTAAGTTGTATAAGTTGGCTGTAGATGTTGGAGACTAAACCTTTATCAGTGATAACATTTGCAAATATGTTCTCCCATACAGTGAGCTTTCTTATTGTTTTGTTGATGGTTTTTTTTGCTGTGCAAAAACTTTTTATTTTGATGTAGTCCCATTTGTTTATTTTCTCTTTAGCTTCCATTACTCTTGGAGCAGTATCAGTGAAGAAGGTCTTTTGGCATATGTCTGAGATTGTGCTGCCAGTGGATTCCTCTAGTATTTTTATGGTTTCCAGTCTTATGTTTAAGTCCTGTATCCATTTGGAGTTTATTTTTGTGTATGGTGTAAGTTGGTAGTCTAGTTTCATTTTTCTGCATGTGTCCGTCCAATTTTCCCAACCTTATTGAAGAGGCTGTCTTGACTCCATTGTAGTATGTTCATGCCTCCTTTGTCAAATATTAATTGAGCATAGTGGTTTGGGTGGATATCTGGATTCTCTATTCTATTCCATTGGTCTATGTGTCTGTTCTTGTGCCAGTACCAGGCTGTTTTGAGAACAGTTGCTTTGTAATATAGCTTGAAATCTGGTATTGAGATCCCACCTACTTTATTCTTCTTTCTCAGGATTGCTGTGGCTATTTGGGGTCTTTTTCATTCCAGATGAATCTTTGGAGAGTTCTTTCTAGTTCTGTGAAATATGTCGTTTGTATTTTAATGGATTGTGCATTGAATCTATAGATTGCTTTGCGTAGTATGGACATTTTCATGATGTTGATTCTCCTAATCCATAGCATGTTATGCTCTTTCATCTGTTTATGTCTTCCTCTATCTCTTTTTTCAGTGTCCTGTAGTTTTATGTGTATAGATCTTTTACCTCCTTAGTTAGGTTTATTCCTAGGTATCTTAATTTTTTTGGTGCGATGGTAAATGGGATTGCTTTTTTAGTTTCTCTTTCTGTAGGTTCACTATTAGTATATAGAAATGCCATAGATTTCTTGGCATTAATTTTGTATCCTGCCACATTGCTGAATTAATTTATTAAGTCTATTAGTTTTTGGATGGAGTCCTTTGGGTTTTTTTATGTACAGTATCATGTCATCTGCCAATAAGGAAAGCTTTACTTCTTCTTTTCCAATTTGGATGCCTTTTATTTCTTCTTCTTGTCTAATTGCAATGACTAATACTTCCAGTATTATGTCAAACAGGAGTGGTGAGAGTGGGTATCCCAGTCTTGTTCCTGTTCTTAGGGGAAATGATTTTAATTTTTTCCCATTGAGTATGATGATAGCTGTGGGTTTATCATATATGGCTTTTATGATGTTGTGGTATAATCCTTCTTTTCCCACCTTGCTGAGAGTTTTTATCAAGGAAGGGTGTTGGATTTTGTCAAATGCTTTTTCTGCATCAATTAATATGACCATGTGATTTTTATCTCTCAATTTGTTTATGTGATGTATCATGTTTATTGATTTGCATATATTGTACCATCCTTGCATTCCTGGGATAAATCCTACTTGGTCATGGTGTGTGATCTTTCTGATGTATTGCTGGATCCTATTTCCTAGAATTCTGTTGAGGATTTTGGCATCTATGTTCATGAGAGATATTGGCGTGTAATGCTCTTTCATTGTGTTGTCTTTACCTGTTTTTTTGTATTAGGGTGATGCTGGCTTCATAGAAAGTGTTTGGAAGTGTTCCTTCTTTTTGAATATTTTGGAGTAGTCTGAGTGGGATAGGTTGTAATCCTTTTTTGAATGTTTGGTAAAATCCTTCTGTGTAGCCATCTGGTCCAGGGCTTTTGTTTGCTGGAAGCTTATTGATGACTGCTTCAATTTCTTCCATAGGTATTGGACTATTGAGATGTTTAGATTCTTCCTGATTGAATTTTGGAAGGTTATTTTTTTCTAGGAATATGTTCATTTCCTGCAGGTTGTCCAGTTTGTTGAAATAGAGTTGTTCATAGTATTTTTTAACAATCCTTTGTATTTCAGAAGGGTCTGTTGTTATTTCTCCTTTTTCATTTCTGATTTTGTTTATTTGGGTCTTCTCTCTTTGCTTCTTGGTGAACCTGGCTAGAGGTCCATCGATCTTGTTTATCCTTTCAATGTACCAGCTCTTGGTTTTGTTGATCTTTTGAATTGTTTCTTTGGTCTCTATGTCATTTATCTCTGCTCTGATCTTTACTATTTCCTTCATTCTGCTTACACTAGGCTTTTCTTGTTGCTCTCTTTCTAGTTCTTTGAGTGTAGGGTTAGGTAATTTATTACCATTGTTTCTTATTTTTTGCAGTAGGCTTGTAGAGCTATGAACTTGCCTCTCAAGACTGCTTTCACAGTGTCCCACAAATTTTGTATTGTTGTGTTATCATTGTCATTTGTTGCCATGATGTTTTTTATTTCTTCCTTGATCTCTCTGGTTACCCTGTCGTTGTTTAATAGTGTGCTGATTAGTCTCCATGTGTTTGATTTCTTTGTATTTTTTTATTGTACTTGATTTCCAGTTTTATGACACTGTGATCTGAGAAAATGCTTGATAAGATTTCTATCTTCTTAAATTTGAAGAGACTTTGCTTATGAGCCAACATACGGTCTATCTTTGAATATGACCCATGTGCACTTGAGGAGAATGTATATTCTGTGGCTTTGGGATTAAATGTTCTGAACATGTCAATTAATTTCATCCGGTCTAGTGAGTCATTTACGATTGATGTTTCTTTGCTGATTTTTTTGTTTAGAGGATTTGTCCAGTGGTGACAGTGGGCTACTTATCTGTTGCCATTTTTGTTCTTTACTCCTGTGTTCCCTCTTTGCTTCCTATTTCTTTTTATGCAGCAGACCCTTTAGCATTTCTTGCATTGCTGGTTTGGTGGTAACATATTCCCTTAGTCCTTTTTTGTCTGTGAAGCTCCTGATTTCACCTTCTATTTTGATTGAAAGCCTTGCTGGGTACAGTATTCTTAGATTCAGACCCTTCCTTTGCATGCCTTTGTATATTTCATTCAATTCCCTTCTTGCCTGATGAGTTTCTGTTGAGAAATTAGTTGCTAGTCTGATGGGGGTTCCTTTTGTAGGTAAATTTCTGTCTTTGGCTGCTTTTAAGATTCTTACTTTGTCGTTGGTGTTTGCCAATTTAATTATAATGTACCTTGGCATCAGTTTTTGGGGTTTCATTTTGCTTGGGACTCTGTGAGCTTCTTGAATTTGTGTGGGTTTTTCCCCTCCTATATCAGGGAAGTTTTCTATCATTATTTCTTCAAACAGGTTTTCTATTTCTTGCTCAGTTTTCACTCTTTTTGGAACCCCAATTATGCAGATGTTGTTTTGTTTTGTGCTATCCCAAAGTTCCCCTAGGCTTTCCTCTTACTTTTTAATTTTTTTTTTCTAGAAACTGCTGTACTTGGGAATTTTTTCCTACCTTGTCTTGTAGCTCACTGATGTGGCCCCTTGCTTCTTCTAGTCTACTTTTGATGCTTTCTATTGAGTTCTTCACAGCAGGGATGTCATTTTTCATTTCTTCTTGATTCTTTATAATTTCCTCTTGGTTCTTACTCATATTGTCAAATTTGTCTTCCATTCTTTTCAGCCACCTTATGACCATTTCTCTGAACTCTTTCTCTGACAGGTTGTTTGCTTCTATTTCATTTACTTCCTTTTTTGGTGATGCCTGGTTTTCTTTCATATGCAGGCTGTTTCTTTGTCTGCCCATGGTCTTTCTTCTCTAGGTGTCTGGTTATATAGTTCTCTCTTCTTATCCTAGACGAAATTTCACCTTTCCCTGTGGTGTGTGGAGCTCCTCTGAATCCGAGTGTTTGTGCTGACTGGAGAGCAGTGTTCTGGTTCCCCTGGCTTTTCAGTAGGTTCCATAGCTGTAGCTTTTCACGCTTCTGTAAACATCCAGTTTCCCTTGCAAATGGCATGGTCTCTGTGTTTGCGCTGGTGGCTCTGTGGTAATAAACCCTGTGGCAGTGGGGCTGCCTGGTCAAGGGAGCCCCGTCCAGCAGTCCCCCACCTTCTCCTGAAGGACAACTATCCCTTAACTTGCCAACAAACACTCCCAGTGTGACCCTCAGCTGTTCTCTCTCTCTGCTCAGTGACTAGGCTCTAGACACATCCCTCTATTCTGCTGCCATTTTTTTCTCCCTCCTCTTCTGTTAATTTCTGAGGGCAGTTATTGAAGACCCCCCAGTTGGTGATCCCTTTTTGAGGAATACAAAGATGAATAAAGACTTAGTACCTATACCTGGGCTGACTGTACTATTTTATCCTGCTGGCATGAATGTTGCTTCATGGATTTTCCTTTCTCCTTTCCAGCTAAAGCTTAAGCTCCTGATGGCAAAGGCTGTGTTTCAGGAGTCCCTCAACCACTCTAAGTTGGTTCTCAACTTTTCTAATGCCAGTTCCTCATGTTGTGGGTCTTAGGTTCTACTGCAGTGGCTCTCAACGGGTCATAACCACTGCTAAGACCATCGGAAAACATAGATATTTACATTACCATTCATAACAGTAGCAAAATTACAGTTATGAAGTAGCAACAAAAATAATTTTTGGTTGGTGGTCATCACAACATGAGAAACTGTATTAAAGGGTTGCGGCATTAGAAAGGTTGAGAACCACTGCACTAGAAGAACTCACAAGACATGCCAAAAGGATTTACTAACAGCAAAGGTTTATTGCAACAGAGAAAGGCAGCGGGGGCCGGTTGCTACATTCATTGATCACATATGGGCTTCCAAGTCCTTCCCTATACAGGGCCACACAGGAACATGGTGCAACCATACAGTGAGTGCTGCTCTGGAAAAAATACAACTGATACTACCCAGTAAACTACAAGGACACCTTTGACATGCCTATGCTCAAAGAAGCCCACTCAAATATCAGGGCCTGAGGCTTTTCTAAAATGAAACTTGGGAGTCCAATATTGAAACCAGGTATGTCATGCATCTTGTTAATCCTGAGAAATTCTTATGTGTTGGTACAACATACCCCATTTCCCTGGACATATACACAACACCATCAATCAGGAACATGAAGGCCCTATTCCCAGGATTAGGTCTAGTGTCAGTTATGATTCCAGCTTCCCTAGAGACCTGAAAGGACTGATCAACTAGACTTTCTGTACGAACTCTTTCTGCAAACTGTGTCTTACATATTTCATATGTCCTCTTAGCATGGAAGAACACAATACCTGACCTCTTCTCTGAACTCAATTTACATATATATATATATATATATATTTCATGTCCCCCAAAATGTATACACACTTTGAATAATTATTAATTCCAATGGGTTAAATTTGGGGAAAAAAGAAATATCAACTGAGCTATCAGAAAATAGTATATATACATTTTTTGGGAATACCCTGTATGTCTGTACACTTTGTTGCAATAAATTTTTATATATCACTATCTAGTTTCTATGTCCATCCCCATAGATATTGGCACTTTAACACATCAGAATCTGAACTTGAATTCTGAAGTACCTTATACTGCTTTTCTCCATCTCAGTAATTGCCAGTATCATTTACTCTTATTACTAAAGCCCCCAATTCTGGGTGTTATCATTTAATCTCCTTTTTCCCTCACCTCCCACGCCCAATCAGTAATTCCTACTGACTCTGACTTTAAGTACCGTATTTTCTGGTGTATAAGAAAACTGGGTGTATAAGACGATCTCCAACTTTTCCAGTTAAAATATAGAGTTGGGGATATACCTGCCCTATAAGACAACACCCAGCATATAAGATGCCCCCTGACTTTTGAGATTTTCCTGGGTTAAAAAGTCATCTTATATGCTGGAAAATATGGTATATCCCAAAGGTGCATATCGTCCTCTCATCCACCCTAATCTATAAACTATTACCTTTCATCTGAATTACTTGCCTTCTATGTGTTCCTATTTGTGTTTCCTATGACCTGTTATCCATTCACCACCCAGAGTGTTCCTTCAAAATGTATACCAGATTATGTAACTCTCTGCTGTTCATAACCTCCATTGGCTTCTCAACATGCTTGCATTAAAATTCAAACATTTTTCTCCCCTGCTCACACATCATGCCCTGGCCTCAGAATAAGTAAGTGGGGTCTGGAGCTGAACCAAGAGGGAAGCATAGGTAAACACCTACACTGCTGCCTCACACAACAATTTCAAAACTACAACTAAAAAACAGAACAGAAATCATCCAGAACCACAGGAAAGCTGGCTGAGTGGAAACTCTACAACTAGAGGGAAAGAGAGGGGCTCACAGAGACCAAGAGGAGCTGCAAAAAGCTGAGGTACGGAGACGTGCTCATGAGTGAAGAGAGCGGGTCCCGGAGTACCTGGCTGGTTTTCTCTGGCGGGAGGGAAACGGAGACTCCCGATGGCATTGAACCTCTTATCCTACGACACTAAACCCCAGATCCAGCCGAAACTCATACGGGGGGAGTTTGGACTGTAAAAAGGGAGAAGTGCGAGGAAATTTAGGGGAGTCTCAAAAGGGCAGAAGTCTGGCAACGTGCACAGCACTGCGCGCAGAAGACTGAGTACTGATTGTGCTGCTGCCTTTCACAAAAGAACAGGAGATAAAGCATCCCAACTGCACCACTTCTAACTCCACTAAACCTCAAATTTGGGCGAAACTCTGGGGAACCAGACTCATATGATCCTGGAGCAGAGGGGAGCTGGAAAAGCAGCAGTCTAAAGGCACTGCACGAGCACACAGAGACCACTCCATCAATTACCCAGAGACATGTGAGACCCAGGGGCCATGGAGGGAGGGGGCGACGGGAAAGCAAGGTGGTCCATGAAGCCCTGAGACTCCACCCCTCCCAAGCTCAACAGAGACACTTTTGCAGTTTTGCAAGTCCTGTTTCATAAGGCTGAATCCAACACAGAAGTTCTCCTGGCATAGTAAAAATGCGGAGACAAAGGAAGAGATCACAAACAATAGAAATGGAGAAAACAAACAACTGGATATAGAGTTCAAAACCACAGTTATAAGGTTTCTCAAGAATATCCTAGAAAAGATGGATAAAATTAGCGAGACCCAAGATGAGATGAAAAAGAACCAACTAGAGATGGAAAAGGACCAACTAGAGATGGAAAAGGATCAACTAGAAATTAAACATACACTGACTGAAATAAAATATTATACAGAGACCTAACAGCAGACTAGAGGAAGGCAAGAATCAAGTCAAAAATTTGAAATATAAAGAATCAGAAAACACTCAACTGGAAAAGCAAGAAGAAAAAATAATCCAAAAAATGTGAAGATAATGTAAGGAGCCTCTGGGACAGTTTCAAGCGTACCAACATCAAAATGGTGGGAGTGCCAGAAGAAGAGAGAGAGCAAGATACTGAAAACCTACTTAAAGAAATAATGACTGAAAACTTCCCACATCTGGTGAAAGAAATAGACTTACAAGTCCAGGAAGCACACAGAACCCCATATAAAAGGAATCCAAAGAGGACTACACCAAGACACATCATAATTAAAATACCAAGAGCAAAAGACAAAGAGACAATATTAAAAGCAGCAAGAGAAAAACAGTTCATTACCTACAAGGGAACACCCATATAACTGTAAGCTGATGTCTCAACAGAAATGATGCAGGCCAGATGGGAGTGGCAAGAAATATTCAACATGATGAATAGCAAGAACCTACAACCAAGAATACTCTATCCAGCAGAGCTATCATTCAGAATTGAAGGGCAGATAAAGAGCTTCACAGATAAGAGAAAGCTAAAGGAGTTCATCAACTCCAAACCAGTATTATATGAAATGCTGAAAGGTACTTTTTTAGAAGGGGAAGAAGAATAAGGTAAAATATAAAAAATTATGAACAACAAATATGTATCTATCAACAAGTGAATCTAAAAATTAAGTGAATTAAAAATTTGATCAACAGAATAAACTGGTGAATATACTAGAATCAGGAGCACAGAAAGGGAGTGGACTGATAATTCTCAGGGGGAAAGGGGTGAGGGGTGTACAGGGAGAGACTGGACAAAAATCATACACCTATGAATGAGGTCAACGGGAGGGAGGTAAGGATAGAGGGAGGGTTGGGAGCCTTGTGGAGGGGAGCTATGGAGGGGAAAAAAGAGAAACAAATGTAATACTCTGAGTAATAAAGTTTTAATTTAAAAAATTATTGGGAACTAAAAAAAAGTGAGTGGGTCTGTTCCCTCCTTACATGATATTCCTTCTTCCAAGACCGTTCTTCCCCTAACTCTTCAAATGCTTGGATCCTTCTTATCCTTTATGTTTTATTCCATAGTCAGCACCTCATGGAGACATGCTCTGACCATTCTAAGGTAGCTTTCCTCCTCCTCTCATCTAAAAATTAGAAAACTGTGGTACATCTACATAATGGAATTCTATGCAGCCATTAAAAAGAATGAATTCTTACCATTTGCAGCAACCTGGTTGGAACTGGAGAACCTTATGCTTAGTGAAATAAGCCAGTCAATGAAGGAGAAGCATCACATGATCACACTCATTGGAGGATAATAAAGAACATTATAAACTGATGAACAAAAGGATAGATACAGAGACAGTAAAGCTTCAAACAGACTGTGAAATTACAGCAGGAAGATTAAAGTTAGGTGAGGTAGATAAGAGATCAATCAAAGGACTTGTATCTATGCATATAATCATAACCAATGAACATAGACACTGGGGGGTTGGGGTATGCCTGGGAGGGAGGGGGGCAATGGGGAGATATGTATAAAAATTAATAAAAAATAAATATATAAAAAATTATGATTATGTATTTGTTCTTATATTTGTTTTCACTCAAGAGTGACTAGAATGTATGAGGGAAGACCCTTATTTTTATCTTGTCCCCAGGAAGATTCCCAGTATCTAGCACTTTGCCAAATTCAGAGTAGGCATTCAAAAATAGTTGTTGATAAAATAGTAGGTAATTAATAAATAATCATTATTTCATTACTTATACTGATGAACTTACCTCTGCCCTTAGAGTGTACATTCCATTAAGGAGTTGAGTAGGAAAAAAACACACACCAAAATATACAGAAAGGTCTTCTGTGCCTTCTGGTAGACAATATAGGACATGCCAGTGTCCTGGATAGGAGAAATAAGCAAGCAGCTGAGGGGTCAGCACAGAGGTCTCTTTTATGGTCTTCTAGGGGCTCTTTAAAGGGAGATCCCAGCAGCCTAAAAATTTAAAATGGAAGGGAAGGATCATGGGAAGTTGATATCTTTTTCCAGGATAGTAGCAGTTGTGTTTTTTCCAGAGCAGCACTCACTATATGGTTGCACCATGTTTCTGGCTTCTTCAAAGCCTGGCTTTATGAATATCAAGAGATCCCATGGACTGTTTAGTCTTGTTTAATAAATTTTCTTTCTCTTTAAACTAGTCAGAGTGGGTATTGTAGTTTGCAACTAAGAAATCTGACCTACCCAATGGATTGAAAAAAAGATTGAAAATCAGAATCCTGTCTTTTAATTGACATTTAAGCTTGACTGGGAATCTTAAAATTATACTGACATTGGAGGAATTGCATCAAAACTGAACCAACACATAGAGCCATATCAAAGTGATATGCTAAGTTTAAGACAGAGTTGTTTACTTATATACCTGAGGGAAATTGTATATATTTTTATGTTTATAATGCACAGTTTAAAAAATGAACATTTGCTTCTTTAAGTTAATATGCTATTGTAATTCAGTGTAATCTTTATATTGTAATTATATCAGTTACTAAGGAAAAATACTGAAAATATTTTTAAAAGGCAAAACTAAACTATAGTGTTTGAGGCTTCAACTTGGGTGATAAAGCTATAAGGAAAAGAAGGGGATTTCCATAAAAGTCGGCATGGGGGTTAATTTCAGAATTGGGATGGACATATGTTGGGCTTCTGAGATAGCTGGCAAAGCCCTATTTCTTGACCTATATGATAATTAAGACATATTTACTTTATAATACTTGATATGCACTTTCCCATTTGTTATATTTTTCAATTAAAATGGTTAAAATATGTGTATAAATAAGTCAGAAGTGAACTACTTTATAAAAATTTTCTCTGTGTGTTTTTATTTTATGATCCCTGAAGGCTTCATTATGGATTTTGTCTTTGGAAACACATGAAGTCCTGTATAAGTTTAATAGAAAGTTTAGCTTAAATGTTAATCATCCCTTAAAATCAAAGTCATACAAACAAAAAGCAGACATGGCATGTAAAGGCCCATCTTCCTCTATCAAATTAGCAAAGACTTACAGGCGATGTTATTACTCAGTATTGGTGAAAGTATGAAAAGATGTGCCCTACTGTTAGAAATGTAAATGAGTACAACCTTTCTAGAAAGCCATTTGTAATCTGTAACAAGGGCCTAAAAATAGTCATAACCTTTTCCCTAGTAAACTCAATTCTAGGAAATTTATGTAAAGGAAATGAGCAGAAATGTACAAGGATATATATGTACAATATTGCCACAGTTTTGTAATGATGAAATCTTAACAACAACATACATGTTTAACACTAGGACAGTGGTCAGCAATCTGCGGCTCATGAGCCACATGCAGCTCTTTGGCCCCTTGAGTGTGGCTCTTCCACAAAATACCATGGCCTGGGCGAGTCTATTTTGAAGAAGTGGCATTAGAAGAAGTTTAAGTTTAAAAAATTTGGCTCTCAAAAGAAATTTCAATCATTGTACTGTTGATACTTGGCTCTGTTGACTAATGAGTTTGCCGACCACTGGACTAGGGAGATAGTATAATCACAAGGTGAAATATTATGCAGACACCAATGTGGATGATTTTTAATATAAGAACATTGAATAATGATGCTGGTGTCCAATACTTATTGATTACTTACTATTTTCCAGGAACTGCTAATCCTCTTTATATGAATTCTCTCATTCTTACAACAACACTTGAAGGTGAGTACTATGGTTAGTCTCATTTCCCCCCTAACTTTATTTAATTTATTCTATTATTGTTTTGCACCACATTTATTACTATACAAATAAAATTATGTATTGATATCATCATAGTCACATATAGATTTGAAAATTACATAAAGGAGTCTCCAAATTAAAAGATACCATAGTAATTTTTTAAAAATACAGTTTTCATACAGAGGCAGTAAAGCATCAAACAGACTGTCAAATTATAGCAGGAAGATTAAGGAAAGGTGGGGTAGATAAGAGATCAATCAAAGGACTTGTATCCATGAATATAAGCATAACCAATGAACATAGACACTGGGGAGTTGGGGTATGCCTGGGAGGGAGGGGGGCAATGGGAAGATATGTATACATGTAACACAATAAAAAAATAAATAAAAATACAGTTTTCAGCAGGTCATATGGAAATTAGGATGAACTTTTTAATAATATTTTATTTTATACAATTATAATCATAATTGTTGCCTATACTGCAAAATATAAATTTATAGAACAAAACCAACCTTATTCTGAGCCAGGGTTATTGTCATTTTGCCGATAAGAAAACTGAGGCTCAGGAAGGTTAAATAACTTGACCAAGGTCACACTGTAAGTAAGCAGTACAGCCAGAGATTGAATCCAGGCCTGAGTATTCCAAATTAACATAAAAGCTGTTAACAATAGTAATCTTTAAGTGAGGAGATTATAGTGATGTTTTTCTGCTTTATATTTTCTTTTATGCTTATAATTATATGAAATAATTACTTTAATTTTTATAATCAGAAAAAAATAGTTGCCCCTCTTAGATATTCTTGACCCACACAGATATACTAACTTCTGGTGCAAGAGTTAAGGAATGAGGGTAGGGCCAAGGGTCTTGAGGCAGGAAATACTAACAAGTTTACTTGGATTCAACTTCCCCTGTTCCATGAATTTCTTACTAAAATTGCCTACTTCAGTCCCTGCATTTTGCACTGCTTGGCTGCTAGCCATATATTATACAGTAGGAGCTCTGATTTGGCATCTCTTGTAGGCTTCTCTGTCACATCTACCTTCATACCAAGCATCAGGTAGCCTCCTTCTGGCTCTGGTCAGGCAGCAACTTTGGTTAATCTTGGAGGACTCGTGGTTCTCAGTGGGTCATCATAGTTTCATATTGTTTCCATACGTATATAAACTACTCTACCTTCACAACTAGTCTCTTCCCAAAACTTGGATCTTTTGATGAAAGATGAGACAAAAAAAAAAAAAAGCAGTAGACTCAGTGCAAACCCTTCTCTAGGCCTGGGGAAAACTTATTCAACACTCCATCCTTACTACTAAGAACAAATCAGTATATGAATATACAACACTCAGGGAGTTTGCCTCAACACAGAGATCTGGGAGTGAAACTTTGCTCTCCTGCTTACTAGGCCTCCCTGTGCTGTCCATATTTAGCCAAGCTGCCTCAGCCTTGTCCACCTTGTCTGAAAGCCAAAATAGGCACACAGTTTGCTCATAAACATTCCTGTGCTTGTCAGCTCATGCCAGCCAACCATTCAGATGTGGTTTTAAAATGCAAGCTTCCCCTTGCACCTAGCTCCTAGGCCATACAGGAAATACACACCAAGGGATCAACAGCCCAAGTTTTTCCCCAGAGCCAAGTGACCTTGGCCAAATGCCTTAAAATGAAAGGCGTGTCTTTTACTGCTTAATCTTGGCAGGGCTAAGTGAATGACTCCCTCTCAGACCCACTGTTCCTGGTGACAATTCTTTGAGTGTGTTGACCTACTTTCGCCCCTTCAGAGGGAAGACAGAAACCAATAAATGTCTCCCATGAGGACTCTTGCTTTCAGGAACATTGATTATGTCTTTTGCCCAGTCCTTTCCTTGCTCCATTATCACTCTGCTATAACCACGTCAAGCCTC
This sequence comes from Lasiurus cinereus, assembly GCA_011751065.1. Lineage (NCBI taxonomy): Eukaryota > Metazoa > Chordata > Mammalia > Chiroptera > Vespertilionidae > Lasiurus > Lasiurus cinereus. Next base: position 32,577,658 of record JAAGEH010000015.1, on the reverse strand, counting down.
ACTGAACCAGAACCCTGAGTGTTGTTTATTGTCCCCCTCATGCAACCGTTTCTGAGATAGAATAGCCCACACATAACATGATTGGGGCCAGAGCCCTCCCAGCCTCCCTTTCCCTACTACAAACTCATTATTAAGTGACACAAATTCAACTGTTGTTCCTACTGTATGATATTTTTTTTGGTATAAAAATTATCTGACTTCGTCCACCTTATACCATATGACTGAGAGTATTCAGTACTGAAAGACATCTAGCTCGAGACCACTGATTTGACTTAATATACCTGTGGTGTGGGGCTCCAAGAAGTTTCTTTGATGAATCAACTCTTCATTTGCTTTCACAGGCAGAACCTCTTTTTGGACAGTGTGTATAGGTGACTCACAAATTTCTACATTGAGATTTTCTATAGCTAATTTATTTCAAGCTGTCCTTACCCTTCCCAGTCTTCCTACTGTTGTGCATTTCCTCTAGCCATCAGCTGCAATGAGCTTGGAAAATATGTACTCATTTTAATGTCAATCACAGAAAAGGCAATTAGAAGGATACATCTTCTGGGGCTAGAAGCAGGGTGTGGATGGGTCACATAAATATATTCATAGTGCCTTTTGTATTATCTGCTAATATTAATATCCTTCTATGTCTGGTCTCCATGACCATGGGTAATTGAGTGTATCTTTTAAAAAAAATTTTATTAATGTATACATGTATACATATATTCCCATTCTCCCCAAACTCCCATGCATATGCTAACCACCCAGTGTCTTTTGTACATTGGTTATGCTTATATGAATGCATAAAAGTCTTTTGGTTGATATCTTATCTATCCCACCTCTTCCTAACCTTTCTGCTGTAATTTGACAGTCTGTTCGATGCTTTACTGCCTCTGTATCTATCTTTTTGTTCATCAAATTATAATGTTCATATTACCCATAAATGAGTGAGATCATGTGGTATTTTTCTTTCATTGACTGGCTTATTTTACTTGGCATAAGGCTCTCCAGTTCCATCCAGGTTGCTACAAATGCTAAGAATTCCTTCCTTTTGATGGCAACATAGTATTCCACTGTGTAGATATACCATAGTTTTCTGATCCACTCATCTGCTGATGGGCACCTAGGCTGATTCGAAATTGTAGCTATTGTAAACTGTGCTGCTATGAACATAGGGCTGCATAAACCCTTTCTGATTGGTGTTTCTAGTTTCTTAGGATATATTCCTAAGAGTGGCATTGCTGGGTCAAAAGGGAGTTCCATTTTTAGTTTTCTGAGAAACTCCATACTATTCTACACTGGCTGCACCAGTCTGCATTCCCATCAGCAGTGCACAAGGCTTCATTTTTCCCTGCATCCGTGCCAACACTTGTCGTTTGTTGATTTGTTGATGATTGCCATTCTGACAGGTGTGAGAGGGTACCACATTGTCATTTTGATTTGCATCTCTCAGATAATTAGTGACTTTGAACATGTTTTCATGTGTCTCTTGGCCTTCCTTCTGTCATTTTTCCAAAAGGTTCTAGTTAGGTCTGTTGCCCATTTCTTATTTTAATTATTATCTTTTATTATTATTATTAATGTGTTACATGTATAAATATCTTCGCATTGCCCCCAACCTCCCAGGCATACCCTAACCTCCCAATGTCTTGTGTTCATTGGTTATGCTTATATGCAAGCATACAAGTCCTTTGGTTGATCTCTTATCTACCCCACCTCTCCTTAACCTTCTTGTTGTAATTTGACAGTCTGTTTGATGCTCTACTGCCTCTGTATCTCTCCTTTTGTTCATCAGTTTATAATGTTCTTTATTATCCCCCAATGAGTGCGATCATGTGATGCTTCTCCTTCATTGACTGGCTTATTTCACTAAGCATAAGGCTCTCCAGTTCCAACCAGGTTGCTGCAAATGGTAAGAATTCCTTCTTTTTAATGGCAGCATAGAATTCCATTGTGTAGATGTACCATAGTTTTCTGATCCACTCATCTGCTGATGGGCACCTAGGCTGTTTCCAAATTGTAGCTATTGTAAACTGTGCTGCTATGAACATAGGGGTGTATAAATTCTTTCTGATTGGTGTTTCTAATTTCTTAGGATATATTCCTAAGAGTGGGATTGCTGGGTCAAATGGGAGATCCATTTTTAGTTTTTTGAGGAAACTCCATACTGTTTTCCACAGTGGCTGTACCAGTTTGCATTCCCATCAGCAGTGCACAAGGGTTCTTTTTTCTCCACATCCTCTCCAACACTTGTCATTTGTTGATTTGTTGATGATTGCCATTCTGACAGGTGTGAGATGGTATCGCATTGTCCTTTTGATTTGCATCTCTCAGTTAATTAGCAACTTTCAGCATATTTTCATGAGTCTCTTGGCCTTCCTTCTGTCGTCTTTCAAAAAGATTCTATTTTAGTCTGTTGCCCATTTTTTTATTGGATCATTTATCTTCCTTTTATTAAGTTGTATAAATTGGCTGTAGATGTTGGAGATTAAACCTTTATCAGTGTTAACATTTGCAAATATGTTTTCCATACAGTGGGCTTTCTTGTTGATTTGTTGATGGTTTCTTTTGCTGTGAAAAAGCTTTTTATTTTGATGTAGCCCCATTTGTTTATTTTTTCTTTAGCTTGCATTGCCCTTGGAGCAGTATCAGTGAAGAAGTTCTTTCGGCATATGTCTGAGATTGTGCTGCCAGTGGATTCCTCTAGTATTTTTATGGTTTCCCATCTTATGTTTAAATCCTGTATCCATTTGGAGTTTATTTTTGTATATGATGTAGGTTGGTGGTCTAGTTTCATTTTTCTGCATGTGTCCGTCCAATTTTCCCAACACCATTTATTGAAGAGACTGTCTTGACTCCATTGTATGTTCATGCCTCCTTTGTCAAATATTAATTGAGCATAGTGATTTGAGTGGATATCTGGATTCTCTATTCTATTCTATTGGTCAATGTGTCTGTTCTTGTGCCAGTACCAGGCTATTTTGAGAACAGTTATTTGTAGTAGAGCTTGAAATTTGGTATTGAGATTCCACCTACTTTATTCTTCTTTCTCAGGATTGCTGTGGCTATTCAGGGTCTTTTTTTGTTCAAGATGAATCTTTGGAGAGTTCTTTCTAGTTCTGTGAAATATGGCATTGGTATTTTAGTGGAGAGTGCATTGAATCTAAAGATTGCTTGGGGGAGTATGGACATTTTAATGATGTTGATTCTCCCAATGCTTTTCTATCTGTTTACGTCTTCCTCTATCTCTTTTTTCTATGTCCTGTAGGTTTGTGCGTATAGCTACTTTACCTCCTTAGTTAAGTTTATTCCTAAGTATCTTAATTTATTTCATTTTTTAATTAAATCTTTATTATTCAGATTATTACATTTGTTTCTCTTTTTTCCCCTCCATAGCTCCCCTCCACCCAACTCCCACCCTTCCCTCTGACCTTACCTCCCTCCCATTGACCTCATCCATAGGTGTATGATTTTTGTCCAGTCTCTCCCTGTACACCCCTCACCCCTTTCCCCCTGAGAATTATCAGTCCACTCCCTTTCTGTGCTCCTGATTATATTATATTCACCCGTTTATTCTGTTGAACAAATTTTTAATTCACTTAATTTTTAGATTCACTTATTGATAGATACGTATTTGTTGTTCATAATTTTTTGTCCTTTACCTTTTTCTTCTTCCTCTTCTAAAAGTGTACCTTTCAGCATTTCATATAATACTGGTTTGGAGTTGATAAACTTCTTTAGCTTTCTCTTATCTGTGAAGCTCTTTATCCGCCCTTCAATTCTGAATGATAGCTTTGCTGGATAGATTATTCTTGGTTGTAGGTTCTTGCTGTTCATCATGTTGAATATTGCTTGCCACTCCCGTCTGGCCTGCATTGTTTCTGTTGAGAAATCAGCTGACAGTCGTATGGGTGCTCCCTTGTAGGTAATGAGCAGTTTTTCTCTTGCTGCTTTTAATATTCTCTCTTTGTCTTTTGCTCTTGGTATTTTAATTATGATGTGCCTTGGTGTGGTCCTCTTTGGATTCCTTTTATATGGGGTTCTGTGTGCTTCCTGGACTTGTAAGTTTATTTCTTTCACCAGATGTGGGAAGTTTTCAGTCATTATTTCTTTAAGTAGGTTTTCAGTATCTTGCTCTTTCTCTTCTTCTGGCACCCCCACAATTTTGATGTTGGTACTCTTGAAGCTGTCCCAGAGGCTCCTTACATTATCGTCGCATTTTTGGATTCTTTTTTCTTCCTCTTTTCCAGCTGAGTGTTTTCTGCTTCTTTATATTTCAAATTTTTGACTTGATTTTTGCCTTACTCTAGTCTGCTGTTAGGACTCTGTATAATATTTTTTATTTCAGTCAGTGTATGTTTAGTTTCTAGTTGGTCCTTTTTCATCTCTAGTTGGACCTTTTCCATCTCTGCTTGGTCCTTTTCCATCTCTAGTTGGATCTTTTGCATCTCTAGTTGGTCCTTTTTCATCTCCTCTTGGCTCTCGCTAACATTATCCAACTTTTCTAGGATATTCTTGAAAAAACTTATAAGCGTGGTTTTGAACTCTATATTCAGTTGTTTGTTTTCCTCCATATCTTTTGTTTGTGATACCTTCCCTTGTCTTGGCATTTTCACTATGCTAGGAGAACTTCTGTGTTGGCTTCAGCTTTATAATACCAGACTTGCAAAACCGCAGAAGCCTCTCTATTGAGCTTGGGATGGGTGGAGTCTCAGGGCTTAAGGGACCGCCTTGCCTTCCAGGTGGCCCTGCCCACCATGGCTCCTGAGTCTCATGTGAATGGGTAATCACTGGATCGGTCCTTGTGCTGTTGCACAGTGCCTCTAGCCCACTGCCTTTCCAGCTCCCCTGTGCTCCAGGACCACAGGAGTCTAAGTCCCCAGGGTTTCACCCGAAACTGGGGCTTAGTCGAGTCAGAAGTGACACAGTTGGGAGAGTCTCTCTCCCGCCCACTAGTGAAAGCCAGCGGCATAATCAGCAATCTGTCCTCTGAGTGCAGTGTCGTGCGCACCACCAGACCTCTGATCTTTTGCGACTCCTCTATATTTCTGTGCACCTCTCCCTTTTCACAGTCCAAACTCCCCCCATATGAGTTTTGGCTGGATCTGGGGTTTAGTGTCGTAGGATAAGGGGTTCAATGCCTTTGAGAGTCTCTTTCCCTCCTGCCCGCCGAAACCAGCCTGGTACTCTGGCACCTGCTCTCTCCATGCATGCGTCTCCATACCGCAGCTTTTTGCAGCTCCTCTGGGTCTCCATGAGCCCCTTTCTTTCCCTCTAGTTGTAGAATTTCCACTCAGCCAGCTTTCCTGTGGTTCTGGATGATGTCGGTTTTGTCTTTTAGTTGTAATTTTGAAATTGTTGTGCGAGGCAGCAGTGTAGGTGTTTACCTATGCTGCCATCTTGGATTCTCCCGAGTATCTTAATTTTTTTTTTTTAGTGCAATGGTAAATGGGATTGCTTTTTTAGTCTCTCTTTCTGTAATTTCACTTGTCATTAATTTTGTATCCTGCTATATTGCCAAATTCATTTATTAAATCTATTAGTTTTTGGATGGAGTCTTTCAGTTTTTATTATGTACAGTATCATGTCATCTGCAAATGAGGACAGCTTTACTTCTTTTCCAATTTGGATGCCTTTTATTTCTTCTTCTTGTCTAACTGCAATGGCTAATACTTCCAGTATTATGTCAAACAGGAGTGGTGAGAGTGGGCACCCCTGTCTTGTTCCTGTTCTTAGGGGAAATGGTTTTAGTTTTTGCCCATTTAGTATGATGTTAGGTGTGGGTTTATCATATATGGCTTTTATTATGTTGAGGTATGATTCTTATTTTCCCACCTTGCTGAGAGTTTTTATCAAGAAAGGGTGTTGGATTTTGTCAACTGGTTTTTCTGCATCAATTGATATGACTATGTTATTTTTTTATCTCTCAATTTGTTTATGCAATGTATCATGTTTATAGATTTGCATATATTTTACCATTCTTGCATTCCTGGGATAAATCCTACTTGGTCATGGTGTATGATCTTTCTGATGTACTGCTGGATCTGATTTTCTAGAGCAGTGATTCTCAACCTTCCTGATGCCACGACCCTTTAATACAGTTCCTCATGTTTTGGTGACCCCCAACTATAAAATTATTTTTGTTGCTACTTCATAACTATAATTTTGCTACTCTTATGAACTGTAATGTAAATATCTGATATGCAGGATGTATTTTCATTGTTACAAATTGAATATAACTAAAGCATAGTGATTAATCACAAAAACAATATGTAATTACATATTGTGAAATATTTATTTCTAATTACAAATAAATGAAATTTTGTCTTCAATCATGGTGTAGCATGGGTAACAGTCTTAATATGATAACAGTAAACTACATTGCCACACTTTGCTATACCGAGGAGCGGTTTGTTGGTTCCTACCACCATAGAAATATTTGTTTTCCAATAGTCTTAGGCAACCCCTGTGAAAGAGTCGTTCGACCCCCACAGGGGTCGCAACCCACATGTTGAGAACCACTGTTCTAGAGTTTTGTTGAGGATTTTGGCATCTATGTTCATGAAGGATATTGGCCTGTAATTCTCTTTCATTGTGTTGTCTTTATCTGGTTTTGGTATTAGGGCGATGCTGACTTTATAGACAGAGCTTGGAAGTGTTCCCTCTTCTTGAATTTTTTTGAATAGTCTAAGGGGGATAGGTTTTAATTCTTCCTTGAATGTTTGGTAAAACTCCCCTGTGAAGCCATCTGGCCTGGGCTTTTACTTGCTGGAAGCTTTTTGATGACTGCTTCAATTTCTTCCATAGTTATTGGACTATTGAGATGTTTAGATTCTTCCTGATTGAATTTTGGAAGGTTATTTTTTTCTAGGAATATGTCCATTTCCTGCAGATTGTCCAGTTTGTTGGAATATAGTTGTTCATAGTATTTTTTTTTTTAACAATCCTTTGTATTTTGGAGGAGTCTGTTGTAATTTTGCCTCTTTCATTTCTGATTTTATTTACTTGGGTCTTCTCTCTTTGCTTCTTGGTGATATTTGCTAGAGGTCCATCAATCTTGTTTATCCTTTCAAAGAACCAGCTCTTGGTTTTGTTGATCCTTTGAATTGTTTCTTTGGTCTCTATGTCGTTAATCTCCACTGTTATCTTTACTATTTGCTTACTTCTGCTTACACTGGGCTTTTGTTGTTGTTCTCTTCCTAGCTCTTTGAGTTCTAAAGTTAGGTAATTCATTACCATTTTTTCTTACTTTTTGCAGTAGGCTTGTAGAGGTATGACCCTCCCTCTCAAGACTGCTTTCACTATGTCCCATGAAATTTTGTATTGTTGTATTATCATTGTTATTTGTTGCCATGATGTTTTTTATTTCTTCCCTGATCTCTCTGATTACCCAGTCGTTGTTTAGTAGCATGCTCTTTAGTCTCCAGATGTTTGATTTCTTTGTATTCATTTTATTGTAGTTGATTTCCAGTTTTATGATACTGTGATCTGAGAAAATGCTTGATATGCTTTCTATCTTCTTGAATTTGAAGAGACTTTGCCTATCATCCAACATATGGTCTATCTTTAAAAATGACCCGTGTGCACTTGTGAAGAATGTATATTCTGTGGCTTTGGGGTGAAATGTTCTGAAGATGTCAATTAATTCCATCTGGTCTAGTGATTCATTTATGATTGATGTTTCTTTGCTGATTTTTTGTTTAAAGGATTTGTCTGATGGTGACAGTAGGGTGTTAAAGTCTTCTCCTACTTTGATTGTATTGCTGTCAATCCCTCACTTGATATCCTCTAGGCTTTTTTTATGTACTTAGGTGCTCCTGTATTGGGTGCATATATGTTTACCAGAGTTATTTCTTCTTGTTGAATTGTTCCCTTTAATATCATGAAGTGCCCTTCCTTATCTCTTGTTATGTCCTTCACCTTGAGATCTAATTTGTCAGATATAAGTAGTGTAACTCCAGCTTTTTTTTTCCATTTCCATTTGCCTGAAAAACTGTCTTCCCTCCCTTCACCCTCAGTTTGTGTGCATCTGTTTTTGTGAGGTGGGTTTCTTGTAGAAAGCAGATATATGGGTCATGTTTTCTTATCCAATCTGTTACCCTATGTCTTTTGATTGGAGCATTTAATCCATTTATATTTAAAGTTATTATTGATAGGTATTTATCTGTCACCATTTTTATTCTTTACTCCTATATTCCTTCTTCACTTCTTTTTTTTTGTTTTTGTTTTTTTTGTTTGCTTGTTTGATTTTACAGCAGACCCTTTAACATGTCTTTCATTGCTGGTTTGGTGGTGATAAATTCCCTTAGTCCTTTTTTGTTTGTGAAGCTCCTGATTTCACCTTCAATTTTGATTGAAGGCCTTGCTGGGTACAGTATTTTTGGATTCAGACCCTTCCTTTGCATGCCTTTATATATTTCATTCCATTCCTTTCTGGCTTGATGAGTTTCTATAATGAAATCAGTTGCTATTCTGATGGGGGTTTCTTTGTAGGTAACTTTATGTCTGTCTTTGACCGTTTTTAAAATTCTTACTTTGTCTTTGGTGTTTGACAATTTAATTATAATGTGTCTTGGTGTCAGTTTTTTGGGGTTCATTTTGCTCAGGACTCTGAGCTTCTTGGATTTGTGTGGGTTTTTTCTTCCCTACATTAGAGAAGTTTTCTGTCATTATTTCTTCAAACAGGTTTTCTATTCCTTGCTCAGTTTCCACTCTTTCTGGAACCCCTATTATGCGGATAATGTTTTGTTTCATGTTATCCCAAAGTTCCCTTAGGCTCCCTCTTATTTTTTAATTTTTTTTTCTAGAAGCTGCCGTACTTGGGTATTTTTTCCTACTTTGTCTTTTAGCTCACTTATGCAGTCCTCTGCTTCTTCTAGTTTACTTTTGATACTTTCAGTTGAGTTCATTACAGCAGCAATGTTATTTTTTATTTATTCTTGATTCTTCTTCATTTCCTCTTAGTTCTTACTCTTATTGTCAAATTTGTCTTCCATTCTTTTCAGCCACCTTATGACCATTTCTCTGAACTGTTTCTCTGGCAGATTGTTTGCTTCTGTTTCATTTACTTCCTTTTATGGTGATGCCTGTTTTTCTTTCATGTGGGTTGTTTCTTCATCTGCCCATGTTCTTTCTTCTCTGGGTGTTTGGTTATGTACTCTCTCTACTATATTGATTTAAAGTCACAAAATACAACCCAACCAGGTACAACACACAAGGGACCGAACAGAAATATATTCACAATGTTAATAACCACAAATAAGGTGACCACCAGTGAGAGACAAATTAGGGGTAAGTAGAGAAAGAAGAAGAGAGAAAGGAGGAAAAAAGAAAAGAAAGTAGTGCCAAATGAAATTGGGATAAGGGAGAAAAAGAGGAAAAAGGATAAAAAAAGACAAAGAAAAGAAAAAAAAGTAAGAGAGAAAAGGAAGAGAATAAGAATGAAAAGGGGAACAAATTATATATATGATGATAAAACTCCAATAGAACAGCCACTAATCCCAACAAATGCCGACAACAAGTACCTGGAGATTAATGCAAACTACAAATAATAACTAATATCAAGGGAGGCAAGGGGAAACAGAGATGAAAAACAAACAAGAACAAAATAAACAAAAAACAAAATGAAAGTAGAATAAGCAAAAACAATCTCAGAAAAAAGTATAAAAATCGATATAATCAATGTTCAAGCAAACAACAACAAAAGGACATAGAGAAAAACATTTTTTAAAAATATATTTTATTGATTTTTCACAGAGAGGAAGGGAGAGGGATAGAAAGTCAGAAACATCGATGAGAGAGAGACAGCGATCAGCCGCCTCCTGCACGCCCCCTACTGGAGATGTGCCCGCAAGCAAGGTACATGCCCTTGACTGGAATCGAACCAGGGACCTTTCAGTCTGCATGCCGACGCTCTATCCACTGAGTCAAACCGGTCTCGGCGAGAAAAACAATTTTTTGAATAGTGAGGACAGAGAAGTGAGAAGTGTGTATGGACTTGGAGTAGGGAATTCGAAATTAGATATATAAGTGGGGTGAAATTTTAACTGGGTAAAAAGAAAAATAGGAAAAATTTAAAGTAGGAAAAGGGTAAGAGAAACAAGACAACAAAATGGGAAAAGTTAGCAAGAGAGTGTTGGCATAATGGTAGAGTTGAGATAGAGTCAAATGATGCTAAAAGAAAGATGAAAATAGAATTTAGAGCTCTAATCTGAAAGCAAAACAAAGAGAAAATAAAATGCACTTCTTTTTTTCCCAAAAAGGTGAAGTAGTAGTAGTAATAATACTAGTTGAAAATAAGAATGTAATAATTAAAAAGGTAAAATCAATTGAGGAAAAATTAGTTTTTTAATTAAAAGATGAAAAAATAAAAAATTTAAAATATAAAAAATTTAAAAATAAAAGAATAGAATGTGCAGTAGTGGAGGTGATTCATTTCCTCTATTGTTCTGTGTGGCATGCCTGTTTCTCAGTCAGGACAGTATTGTTGTTCCCTGCATTCCACTGCTGCTCAGTATTGTAAGCCAGTCCTGGTTTTTAAGCAGGTGGTGTGTCTTAATCTCTTTATTCTACTGTGATTAAGCAAGAGTCAATTTGTGAGTCAGCCCCTGGGTGGCAGTGTTTCAGAATTGACCTCTGAGACTATAAGTCCTCTCTAGCCTGTGTTTAGATCCTGATTTCTCGGTGGCACTCAATACCGGTTTGTGGGAGTGGATTGGCCCAGAGCTGGTTCTCTGATAGTTATTCTGTGTTCTGATCCCCAGGCTCCAGAAAAACAACTTTCTCCTGTGTTCTCTTAGAATATCCCCAATTGGGTGATCCTGTGTATTGGGCTTAGCAATCAGAAGCAAGGATCTGAAGAGGAAAGAGTGCAGTCTGTGCATTTCCCCTTCCTCACTCATGTTCAAGCAGCTGGGACACTTTAATAGCTCCCAGGCTGTCCTTCTGCCTCAGATCAAAATGGGTTGCTTTCTCGAGCTCCCCTCTGTTAATAGCTCTGAGGGCCCCCTTCCACATTCAGGGATCATGCCCTGCCCAACATCCACGGATTTCTCTAGGTGCAGCTTTTCCCCAGTCTAGTTCCCACAGTGTGTTCATCTCTCTGTTCTGTGGGACCAGAGACCTCACCTTATCCCTGGCGAATATGACCTTTCTCTGTGGCATTGTGGAGTTCCTCTGGATCCGAGTATTTGCACAGATTGGGGAGCTGTGTTCTGGGTCCCCTGACTGTTTGGTGGATGCCGCAGCTATAATTTTTCAGGTGTTCGTTGGGTGCTGCAGCTGTAGATATTCAGACCACCGTAAACATCCACTTTCCCCTTTAAGATGGCATGGTCTCCGCGTTTGTGCTGGTGGCTCCGGGAGAAAAAACTCCATGGCAGTGGGGCTGCCTGTTCAGGGGAGCCCTGTCCAGCAGTCCTCCCCTCTCCTAGAGGATAACTGTCCCTTAACTTGCCAACAAACACTCCTAGTGTGACCCTCAGCTGTTCTGTCTGCTCAGTGACAAGGCTCTGGAGATGTCTGTCTATTCTGCTGCCATTTTTCTTCCTCTAATTGAGTGTATCTTATTTAGCTCTCCTATCCCTGGATATGTTGTCTCCTTTCTCTCCAATTTCTCTCTCTGTACAGAGCAGATTAGATCCAGCTTGCCTTGTGGCATCCTATGAAATTTTATTTACATTGGATAACATGGGATTTTAAAAGTGTTCCAGGTCATGCCCAGCCAACATGGCTCAGTGGTTGAGCATCAACCTATGAACCAGGAGGTCACAGTTCCAGTCCTGGTCAGGGCATATACCTGGGTTGTAGGCTTGATCCCCAGTAGGGGGTGTACAGAAGACAGCCGATCAATGATTCTCTCTCATCGCTGATGTTTCTATCTCTCTCTCCCTCTTCATTCCTCTCTGAAATAAATAAATAAAAAATTAAAAAAAGGTTCCAGGTCCTTTTTTTATCAGCTCCAAAATCATATTGGAGTGAAAATGGCCAGAAGAGACTGCACTTCCGCTTCTCTCAGGACTGCTGGGCCAGAGTCAGTGTGAGCCCTCCCTCTGGCGAGCAGAGCAGGCAGCAGGTGATAAGACAGGGTGTGACTGCAGACAGCAGTCAAGGATCTTGACTTTAAGGGGGAACTTTCATACCTGTGATTGTGAAGTGTCTGACCCCTACCCAGTAATTTGGGTTGGAGGCAGGATGAGAAGGAATATTAAACAGGAGCTCTACATTCCAAGAACTGGAGACTGGGATGGGGTGTGAGGATGAATTACAGACTGTGGATAGAAAGAATGACACTGTTGAGAAGATGAATGATGGAAGGGACAATAATGAATGTTATTACCTTAATATATGCCTCCAAACTTCCCTGAGACTCTAAAGCAGGGGTGGGGAACCTTCTTTATGCCAAGGGCAATTTGGCTACTTATGACATCATTAGTGGGGCATACAATTATCAATTTAAAAATTATCTTGCTATATGGTATCAAACATTTAATGAACTCACCCCTAATGCCTTAGTTGGACCAGACCAAATGATTTTGAGAGCCTTGGTATATGGTCTTTGGCCCAGACATTCCCCACCTCTGCTCTAAAATAAGAAGAGCCAGATTGCAGAGTAGAGAGAAGGGTGCAGCACTTGTGGAGCCTGCCCTGTCTTAGACAACACACTGTAGTGCACCATTGTCCTATAAAACTTTCTGTGATGAGGGAAATATTCTTTGTCTGTGCTCTCTACTGTGGCAGTCATTAGCCAAATGTAGCTTTCAAGCACTGGAAATTTGCCTAGTGTGACTGAAGAACTGAATTTAAAATTTTTTTAAAAATAATTTAAATTTACAGAGCCACATGTGGCTAGTGACTATCCCGTGGGGGCAGTAGAGTCACAGTTGACAGACAAGTGGAGGCAATCTACCACAGTGGTTTAAAGCACAGTCTCTGCAGTCAGATACCCTGGAATAGACCCTGAATTGCATGAGTTACCTAGCCTCTTTGAGCCCATTTTTCCATCTGTTAGATGAAGATTACAACAGTGCCTACATCACAGAGGGCTGTTGGAAATATTAAATGAGATAATTCATGTGAAACTCCTAACGAAGTGCCTGGCATCTCTAGAGCTCTCAGTAAATGGTTGCTGTTATGATGTTAAAATGTTATGATGTTTAGTCCTTATTTTCTTGTGCATTGGCTCTAGTCACTGAGCACCAATAAATCAACCTTGCTAGTGCCTAGAGATGTGAGGATAATGACATTTGTCCTTAATGACTCCTTTGAGCTCTATAGCAAAGGATCTGTTATTTGATTTTGCAACTTTATTGTGTCTGAACTCTGAATGAAATGAGATTTTAAAATGAAAGAAAAGATGAAATAGTCAAGGTCAGAATAATAATATTTAAAAAAATCCCATGCCTCGAATTCCCAATTTCCCATTTATGAAACGGGCATTTTACTTAATCTTTACTGAGACTAGTGATTACAAGCACAGACTCTAGAGCTAGACTGCCTGGGCTTATATCTGCTACTTATTAGCTGTGATGCCTTGGGCAAGTCACTTACCCTCTCTGTTTCTATTTCCTTATTTGTCAATTGATCATAATGCTAGTGGCTACCTTATAGTGTTGTTGTAAAGATTAAATGAGTCAAAACATGTAAAACACAAAATTACTTGACCCTGATAAATACTTTATAAATATTGGCTGATGTGATTACTATATGCTAGGCACTATATTAGATGCCAGAAAAGCAAAGATATATAAGTACCATCTCTTACCTAATTAAGGTTATAGACTAGTAGAGGGAGAAAAATACCTGAATATATAAATATAATAAGGTGTTACAGACAATAAAGATGGAAGCATGTACTGAAAGGACATTGGAAAGAAGAAATCAAGTTAGGTTAGTTGGAAGGCAATCTAGAAACTTTATAAAGCTGTAGAACAGATTGTAGTGAGGAGTATTTCAGGCACATGTTAAACAAGGATGATAAGTACACAGGACTAAAAGCAGTTGATAAAATTGGTATGTATAGGATGTAAGCAAGAGGGAGTAGGTGGAAGATACGGTTGGAAAGGTCAGCAGGAAACAGATCCTGAAAGGCCTTTTTAAAAAATCCTCACCTGAGGATATATTTATTGATTTTAGAGAAAGAGGAAGGGAGAGAGAAAATCAATTGGTTGCCTCCAGTACGCACCCCAACTGGGTATCAAACCTGCAACTTAGATATGTACCTTGACCTAGAATCAAACCTGCAACTTTTTGATATATGGGATGACGCTCCAACCAACTGAGCCACCTCACCAGGGCCTGAAAAGCCTTTTAAGTTCAATTTAAAAATTGTACTTTATCTTGAACAATGGGAACCAATTCAAGGGTTTTTAAGTAGGTAGCTACCATGATCAAGTCATTTTAGAAGTACCCTTCTGGCAGCAATGGGGGTGAGACTGGAGGCAGAGACACCAGTGAGAGGGCTATTATAGTAATCTAGACTTGAGTTACTAAAAGAACAATCATGGGGATGGAAAGGTGGTGAGCAGTACTGGAGATGTTAAATGAAGAGATTCAGTCAACTGATGAATAAGTGATAGACAATACAGAAGGAGAACCAATTTTGGAGATTTCTATGGAGTCATTATGGGACATGTTGGCTTTATGTAAGGCAGTTTGATATGTGGTTCTAAAAAATGGGAGAAAGAGTTTAGGACAAGACATACAAAGATATCAGTCCCTCTTCTCATTTTCCACTTTCTTCTTGAGTTATAGATTCCTGAGGCTTTAAATACTCTCTTTATGCTGATGAATTTTAACCTCCAAACTTCCATCTCTAGCCCTGAGCACCTCACTAAAGTTTAGACTTCTATAACCAGCCATCCACTTAGGATGTCCAGTTGGATGAATAATACACATCTCAAATTTAACATGTTCAAAACTCAGTTTTTGAAGCAATCCCCACCCCATCTGGTCCTCCCAGGTCTTAGAGAATGGAGTGCACCATCTAGCTAGTTGCTTAAGCCAAAATACTGTGGGGCATCTTTGATTTCTTTTCCTCTCTCTTCTATCCCCCATCTATCAGCAAATCCCACCAATCCTATATCCAATAAACATATTCATATCTCTCTACTTCTCTTATTGTCCTTGGCCTCCATCATAGTCCACTCCACTGTTGTCTCTCTCCCAGATCAGTGCAGCAGTCTCCTCCCTACTCTCGCTGCTTTCATAGGCCATTCTCTATGTAAGAGCCAGATCCAACCTTTAAATATGTAAATCAGATCATGTTACTCTCCCTGCTTCAAAACCCTCCAAGGGCTTCCAATTATACTTTGTATAACATATAAGCTCTTTGCTTTTGACCTGGTAATATATAGCTTTGCCTGAATCTCTGATCTCATTCCATCCTGCTTTTCTTGTTTTCTATACTCCTGGCTATAATTTGTCAACTTTATTTGCCTCATTCCTGCTGCATTTCTAGCATCTAGCACAGTAACTAATATAGGAGCTTAATGAATATTGGTTGAATAAATGAGTTAAGATATGGATGAAGATTGTTGAAGTCATAGGAAATGTGTAAACTTAGGATCACTTAAATGAGAGCCTGGAGAGTAAAATGGGATTATAAAGGGATGAGCAGAGGAAGGAATGCCTACAAAAACAACTTGGACAAGCAACAGAGTGGTAGGAGGGGAAACAGGAAAGTGTGATGTTGCAGAAGGCAATCTCACTTCCTTCTCCAGAAGTAAGTAATACTAACAGATGGGTGGATATCTTTCCAAAAAATTTTCTTTGTATTTACATACATTCCCAAATGTTTATATTACATGCATATGTAGTTTTGGTTTTTATATAAAATGAGCTCATAGTACATGCATTATTCTATCACTTGCTTTAAAAATAACAGCTTTATTGAGCTATAATTTGCATACCATACAATTCACACATTTACAGAGTACAATTTTATGGTTTTTAGCATATTTACACATATGTGAAACCACCATAGTAAATTTTCATCACCTTCAAAAGAAACTCTTGTACCCTTTAACTATCACCCCTTTGTCTCCCCAAACCTAAGTAACCACTAATCTGCTTTCTGTACCTACAGATTTAACTATTCTGGACATTTCATATAATGGAAGCATATAATACATGGTCTTTTGTAACTGGCTTCTTTCACTTAGCACAATGTTTTTAATGCTTATTCATGTTGTAGCATGCCTCAGTACTTTATTCTTTTTATTGCTATATAGTAAATATTCCATAGTTTCTTTTTTTTTGAGATGCCCCTTTATTATTTTTCTTTTTTTCTTATTTTTCCTCTTTTTTATTTTATTGTGTTACATGTATACATATCTCCCCATTGCATAGTTTCTATAGACCACATTATGTTTATCCATTAGTCAGTTGGTTGAAATTGGGTTGTTTTCATTTTTGGTTATTATGAATAATATTGTCATGAATACTCAAATTTTAAGATTTTGTGTGGACAAGTATTTTTATGTCTCTTGAGTATATACCTAGGAGTAGACTTGCTAGGTCATATGGTAACTCTATGTTTGACATTTTGAGGGACTTCCAGACAATTTTCCAAAGCTGCTACACCATTTTATATTCCCTCCAGCAGCCTATGAAGGTTTCATCTTTTCCACATCTTCATCAACATGTGTTAGTACTTATCGTTTTTATTATAGCTAGTAGAGACCCGGTACATGAAATTTGTGCATGGGGGTAGGTTCCCTTCAGCCAAGCCTGCACCCTCTCCAATCCTGGACCCTTTGGGGTATATCCGACTGCTGGTTTAAGCCCAATCCCAGGGATCAGGCCTAAACTAGTAGTCAGACATTCCTCTCACAACCCTAGACTGCTGGCTCCTAATTACTCACTTTTGCCTGCCTGCCTGGTCACCCCTTATTGCCCCCCCCCTTGCTGGCCTGGTTTCCCCCAGCTGCCCCTATCTGCCAGCCTGGTCACCTCAACTGCCCTCTCTGCTCAACCTTAACTATCCCCTCCTGGCCTGGTATGCCCCCAACTGCCCCCCTTCCAGCCTGGTCACCCCTCATGGTCCCCTCTCCTCCCACTGGCCTGGTCAGCCCACGCAGCCTGCTGTTTAGTTGTTTGGTCATCCCTCACTAACCCACCTGCTGGCCTGGTTGTAGGCAGCCATCTTGTGAGGGCATGAGGGTCAATTTGCATATTATCTATTTATTATATAGGATACTAGGGGTGTGATGTCATTTGCTTTTTTAAAATTTTTAAATTTTTTATTTTTTATTGATTAAGGTATTACATGTGTACATATCTTTCCAATGCCCCCCTACCCCACTCCCATGTCAGTCTGTTTGATGCTTTACTGCCTCTGTATCTATCTTTTTGTTCATCAGGATATAATGTTCTTTTTGTTCATCAGGATATAATGTTCTTTATTATCCCTAAATAAGTGAGGTCATGTGTTATTTCTCTTTCATTGACTGGCTTATTTCACTTAGCATAATGCTCTCTGGTTCCATCCATGCTACTGCAAATGGAAAGAATTCCTTCTTTTTTATAGCAATGTAGTATTTCATTATGTAGATGTACCATAGTTTTCTGATCCAGTCATCTGCTGACGGACACTTAGGCTGTTTCTAAATCGTAGCTATTGTGCTGCTATGAACATAGGGGTGCATATATCCTTTCTGATTGGTGCTTCTAATTTCTTGGGATATATTCCTAGAAATGGGATCACTGAGTCAAATGGAAGTTCCATTTTTAGTTTTTGAGGAAACTCCATACTATTCTCTACAATGGCTGCACCAGTCTGCATTCCCACCAGCAGTGCATGAGGGTTCCTTTTTCTCTGCATCCTCGCCAACACTTGTCATTGATTTGTTGATGACTGTCATTCTGACAGATGTGAGAAGGTACCGCATTTTCGTTTTAATTTGCATCTCTCGGATAATTAGTGACTTTGAGCATGTTTTCATATGTCTCTTGGCCTTCTTTCTGTCTTCCTTTGAAAAGCATCTATTTAGGTACATTGCCTAAATAGATACTTTTTTGGGTCATTTATCTTCTTTTTGTTAAGTTGGATGAATCCCCTGTAAATGTTGGAGATTAAATCCTTATCAGTGATGACATTGGCAAATATGTTCTCTCATACAGTGGGCTTTCATGTTGTTTTGTTGATGGTTTCTTTTGCTGTGCAAAAGCCTTTTATTTTGATGTTTATTTTCTCTGTAGTTTTCATTGCCCTAGGAGTGGTATCAGTGAAGAAATTGCTTCTGCATATGTCTGAGATTTCTCTGCCTGTGGATTCCTCTAGTATTTTTATCATTTCCAGTCTTATGTTTAAGTCCTTTATCCATTTTGAGTTTATTTTTGTGTATGGTGTAAGATGGTGGTCTAGTTTCATTTTTTTGCATATATTTGTCCAATTTTCCCAACAGCATTTATTGAAGAGACTGTCTTGACTCCATCTTATGTTCATGCCTCCTTTGTCAAATATTAATTGAGTGTAGTGGTTTGGATCAATGTCTGGGTTCTTTATTCTATTCCATTGGTCTATATGTCTGTTCTTGTGCCAGTACCAGGCAGTTTTGAGAACAGTGGCTTTGTAGTATAGCCACTACTACAAAGATCCCTCCTACTTTGTTCTTCTTTCTCAGGATTGCTGCAACTGTTTGAGGTCTTTTTTTATTCCAGATGAAATTTTGGAGAGTTCATTCTAGGTCTGTGAAATATGCCATTGGTATTTTAATTGGGAGTGCATTGAATCTACAGATTTCTTTGGATAGTATGGACATTTTAATGATGTTGATTCTACCAATCCATGATCACAGTATGTTATTCCATCTGTTTGTGTCTTCCTCTCTCTCTCTTTTTTTAGTGTCCTGTAGTTTTCAGAGCACAAGTCTTTTACTTCCTTGGTTAATTTTATTCCTAGGTATCATCTTATTTCTTACAGTTCTTATTCTCTAGTAGCAAATTGGGAAAACACAAAAGGCATTTGTGTTCCCAATTTGCTTTTTAACCTAAATATGTTTTTATTTCAGAAAGAGAGATAGAAATCTCAATGATAAAAGAGAAACATTGATCAGCTGCTTCCTGGGGATCAAGCCTGCAACCCCGACATGTGCCTGACCAGGAATTGAATTATGACCTTCTTGGTTCATGAGTTGACACACTTAGCCACAGTGGCTAGATTTGCTTTTTTATTTAAAGCTCCTTGATTATTTTTCCATATTTATACATATAGATTCTTGCATATTTAACTGCTTGCTATGTAACATTCCACATAGGCCATACTTTTCATGATCCTATATATACCATTGTGTCATTTCCTCCCCAGGGCTCAGTAGCCTAGAAATAGAAAGAGCAGTGTCTGAATGATGGCTTGGATCCAGATTTGGAAGTTGTGTGGCAAGTAAGGCAGAAGAATGGTGTTTAGGGTCATGGTGAGGAGTACTTGAAGGGGTTACCAACTCTAGTGTATATTAATCCTGTGTAAGTGACAGTGCAAAGAAGCTGGAGTGGACAATACAGCATAGCTGCTGGAGACCTAAAAGTAGGGGTTTTGCGCAACAGGGGAAAGAATTTTGCATTTACCCATTTCCTGTGATGACTTTTTTTCTTTTTCTATCTTAAGATTGCATCATTCACTGCTCTGCCTTCTTAAACAGATGATTCAGAATGTAACACAACCTTGTTTTGTGACTCAGAGTGGCCATTATGACCATCTGCTTTTGCTGTGGACCTCTGAGGCATGTATAAATATATCTTTCTCTATTAAATGGATCCCAGATTTCTGTGTGTTTGAAATTCTCTCCTTCAATTTCCGGCTTTACATTTTTTCGGTGTCAGAGTCTGAGATCAGTGTATTCTGGGTTCTTCTAATGTACAGCTGTTTGACCTATGATTGATGCCATGCATCTCTTGTGACATTTATGGGTTTTATGGTAGCAATTTTACATGCCATTTAGATGTTTCTCTTCTCTTTAGGTTTGCTGTTATGAGAAATCTGATCTCCAGAGAAGTGTTGGTATTTCTTTAATTTGATATAAGCTATTTTTGACAAGCTAGTTCTCTAGCATTGAAGGATTTTTGTATTGCTGGAGAGAGAGAGAGAGAGAGAGAGAGAGAGAGAGAGAGAGAGAGAGAGAAACATCGATCAGTTGCCTTCCTCATAAGCCCTGACTCAGGATCTTACCTGCAACCTCAGTATGTGCCCTGACTGGGAACCAAACCTGCCACCTTTTGGTGTACAGAACTATACTCCAATCGACTGAGCTACACTGGCCAGTGTCTATCATGAAGAATTTAATGAATAAGTTTGTTTTCACCTTGTTCACGTACTTTTTAAAAAAATTGAATTTATTGGAGTAACATTAGTTAATAAAAATATACAGGTTTCAGCTGTACAATTCTATAATACATATCTGTATATTGTATTGTGTGTTCACCACCTCAAGTCAAGTCTTCTTCTATCACCATTTATTCCCCCTTTACCCTCTCCTATCTTCCCCATGCCCTTTCCCTCTGGCAATCACCATACTATTGTCTGTGTCCATGAGTCTTTTTTTTTTCTAGAGACCCACTCTATTGCAGTAATCACTAGCTACATGTGCCTTTTAAAATTTAAATATAAATGGAGTAAATCAAATTAAAACTTCAGTTCCTCAGTAGCACTAGCCACAGTTCAAATTCACATTGTCACATGTGGCTAGTGGCTACCATATTGGAGAGTGCAGATATAAAAATTTCCATCACCACAAGAAGTTATATTGGGCAGCAGTTGTCTAGACTTTGAGCCAGTCTTCTCTCAGGTTTCACCTTTTCAGACTGAAGTCTCATGTTTTTAGTATATCCTTGTGCAGCAGCCATGCCCCTACTACTCTGCAGTATTCCCTACCTCCCACATCTGATCATGACATTTGCCCTCTGTTACAACTATAACAAATCACTAAAAATGTCATGGCTTAAGACAACACATATTTATTACCTTACAGTTCTGGAGATAAGAAGTCTAAAATCAGCCATTTTTTTTAGTTTCTAGAGGCTGCCTGCATTCCTTGGCTAATAGCCCCTCCTTCCGTCTTCAAAGCCAGCACATGCATCTGCAAATCTTTCTCTCACTCTCTGACCTTTAATTTCCTGCCTCTCTCTTATATGGACTCTGTAGTAAGATTGGCCCTACCTAGATAATCCAGGATAAACTCCCTATCTCAATATCCTTAATTAAATCATACCTGCAAAGTCCCTTTTATTATGTGATGTAACATATTCACAGATACCAGGAATTAGAACTTCCTTGAGGGATCATGATTCAGCATACCAGAACAGGCAGTCTTCTCCAGTGATATCCTGTTTTCTTGGAAGACCACTGATGCACAGAGTATGCCATACACTGTATCCCAAGGTTTTAAACAAAATGAGAATACTTTAAAATCTTTTTTTCCTGCCTTCATCCTGTCTAGAAATACAAAATTTTGGTTGTTTTGACTCCTTAAAATATGATCCTTTGAGTACAGTGGCACTCCTAGGAGTATTTTATAGACAAGACAAATTCATAGCTAACTGTGTCTTACTGTAACATAGTTGCCATTTCAGGGCTGATCTCTGCCTTCCTTTCTTCTCAAAAATAAACAAATAATTACATATATACCCACAATCAAAAAACAAAACTGGGACTCAATATACTAAACAAAGCAAAACCTCCTGAGCTTTTCTTTGCCTGTGAAATGGTGGCAAGAAAGCCTGAGTCATTCCTAAATTCAGCAGCAGAAACCAATAAAAAATTGATCTTTTAATTCCAGTCTGTATAAGATGGCATAGACTCATTTCTCTCTGCTCCTTTCAGCTAAGTATAACGATAAATCCTATAAATATTCCAAGAGGCAATAAAAAAGAATTCTGCAAGGTATAAAGAGGAAGGCAAAATTGTTAGGAACCCCAGGACTAAAGGAATACCATAGTAGCAGGGTGCCTATGACTCCCCACCCAACAAAAAAAGGCTACCCAGGTCAATGTTTTCTTTCTTTTTTAAATTTTAATTTCTTTATTGTTCAAAGTATTATAAGAGTCTCCTTTTCTCACCAATGACCTCTGCCGGCCAACCCAGCCCCCAGAACATGCCCTCACACCCCCCAATCTGTGTCAATAAATTATGCTCATATTCATGCATACAAGTCCTTTGGTTGATCTCTTTCCTCCTCACCCCCTGCCTTCCCTCTGAGGTCTGTTCAATGCTTCTATGACTCTGGTTCTATTTTTGTTCATCAATTTATATAGTACATTATATTCCACATATGAATGAAATCATGTGATATTTATCTTTCTCTGACTGGCTTATTTGCCTTAGCATAATGCTCTCCAGTTCCATCTATGCTGTAGCAAATGGTAAGAACTCTTTCTTTCTAACAGAAGCATAGTATTTCACTGTGTAGATGTACTACAGTTTCCTAATCCACTCATTGGCTGATGGGCACTTAGGTGGTTTGTAAATCTTAGCTATTGTAAATTGTGCTGCTATGAATATAAGGGTGGGTATATCCTTTATTTTTTATTTTTTTATTAATGTATTACATGTAAACATATTTGCCCATTGCCCCCTCCCTCAGGCATACCCTAACCCCCAGTGTCTTGTGTTCATTGGTTACGCTTATATGCATGCATACAATTCCTTTGGTTGATCTCTTATCTACGGCGCCTCTCCCTAAACTTCCCACTGTAGTTTGAAAGTCTCTTTGATGCTTTACTGCCAATGTATCTATCTTTTTTTCATCAGTTTATAATGTTCTTTATTATCCATAAAAGTGATATCATGTGGTGTTTTTCTTTCATTGATTTGCTTATTTCACTTAGCATGAGGCTCTCCAGCTCCATCCAGGTTGCTGCAAATGCTAAGAATTCCTTCTTTTTCATGGCAGCATGGTATTCCATTGTGTAGATGTACCACAGTTTTCTGATCCACTCACTCCAGACAGGCACCTAGGCTGTTTCCAAATTGTAACTATTGTAAATTGTGCTGCTATGAATATAGGGGTGCATAAATTCTGATTGGTGTTTCTAGTTTCTTAGGATATATTCCTAAGAGTGGGATTGCTGGGTCAAATGGGAGATCCATTTTTAGTTTTTTGAGGAAACTCCATACTGTTCTCCACAGTGGCTAAACCAGTCTGCATTCCCACCAGCAGTGCAAGAGGGTTCCTTTTTCTCCAAATCCTCTCCAACACTTGTCATTTGTTGATTTGTCGATGATTGCCATTCTGACAGGTGTAAGATGGAATTGCATTGTCGTTTTTGTTTGCATCTCTTGGATAATTAGTGACTTTGACCATGTTTCACGTGTCTCTTGGTCTTCCTTCTGTTGTCTTTTGAAAAGTTTCTATTTAGGTCTGCACATTTTATTATTGGATCGTTTATCTTCTTTTTATTAAGTTCTATAAGTTGGCTGTAGATGTTGGAGATTAAAGCTTTATCAGTGATAACATTTGCAAATATGTTCTCCTATACAGTGGGCTTTCTTGCTGATTTGTTGATGGTTTCTTTTGCTGTGAAAAAGCTTTTTATTTTGATGTAGTCCCATTTGTTTATTTTCTCTTTAGCTTCCATTGCCCTTGGAGGAGTATCAGTGAAGAAGTTCTTTCAGCATATCTCTGAGATTGTGCTGCTTGTGGATTCCTCTAGTATTTTTGTGGTTTCCTGTCTTATATTTAATTCCTGTATCCATTTGGAGTTTATTTTTGTGTATGGTGTAAGTTGGTGGTCTAGTTTCATTTTTCTGAATGCATCTGTCCAATTTGCCCAACACCATTTATTGAAGAGGCTGTCTTACTCCATTGTATGTTCATGCCTTCTTTGTCAACTATTAATTGAACATAGTGGTTTGGGTAGATATCTGGATTCTTTCTTCTATTCCATTGGTCTATGTGTCTGTTCTTATGCCAGTACCAGGCTGTTTTGAGAATAGTTGCTTTGTAATATAGCTTGAAATCTAGTATTGAGATCCCACCTACTTTATTCTTCTCTCTCAGAATTGCTGTGGCTATTTGGTGTATTTTTTTGTTCCAGATGAATCTTTGAAGAGTTCTTTCTAGTTCTGTGAAATATGTCGTTGATATTTTAATGGGTAGTGCATTGAATCTATAGATTGCTTTGGATAGTATGGACATTTTAATGATATTGATTCTCCCAATCCATGAGCATGGTATGCTCTTCTATCTGTTTACATATTCCTCTATTTTTTTTCAGTGTCCTGTAGTATTCTGTGTATAGATCTTTCACCTCCTTAATTAGGTTTATTCCTAGGTATCTTAATTTTTTTGGTGTGATGGTAAATGGGATTGCTTTTATGGTCTGTCTCTCTTTCTGTAATTTCACTGTTAGTGTATAGAAATACCATAAATTTCTTGGCATTAATTTTGTATCCTGCTATATTGCCAAATTCATTATTAAATCTATTAGATTAGGATGGAGTCCTTCAGGTATTTTTATGTACAGTATCATGTCATCTGCAAATAAGGACAGCTTTACTTCTTCTTTTTTAAATTGGATGCCTTTTATTTTTTCTTCTCTAATTGCAATGGCTAATACTTCCAGTTCTATGTCGAACAGGAGTGGCGAGAGTGGGCATCCCTATCTTATTCCTGTTCCTAGGGGAAATGGTTTTAGTTTTCGCCCATTGAGTATGATGTTAGCTGTGGGTTTTTCATATATGGCTTTTATGATGTTGAGGTATGATCTTTCTATTCCTATCTTGGTGAGAGTTTTTATCAAGAAAGGGTGTTGGATTTTGTGAAAAGCTTTTTCTGCATCAGTTAATATGTCTATGTGATTTTTATCTCTCAATTTGTTTATGTGATGTATCACGTTTATTGATTTGCATATATTGTACCATCCTTGCATTCCTGGGATAAATCCTACTTGGTCATGGTGTCTGATCTTTCTGATGTATTGCTTGATCCGATTTGCTAGAATTCTGTTGAGGATTTTGGCATGCATGTTCATGAGAGATATTGGCATGTAATGCTCTTTCATTGTGTTGTCTTTATCTGGTTTTGGTATTAGGGTGATGCTGGCCTCATAGAAGGTGTTTGGAAGTGTTCCTTCCTCTTGAACATTTTGGAATTGTCTGAGGAGGATAAATTTTAATTCTTTCGTGAATGTTTGATAAAACTCTCCTGTGTAGCCATCTGGTCCAGGGCTTTTGTTTGCTGGAAGCTTTTTGATGACTGCTTCAATTTCTTCCATAGTTATTGGACTATTGAGATGTTTAGATTCTTCCTGATTGAGTTTTGGAAGGTTGTATTTTTCTAAGAATATGTTCATTTCCTGAAGGTTGTCCACTTTGTTGGAATAGAGTTGTTCTTAGTATTTTTTTTTTAACCATCCTTTGTATTTTGGAGGGGGCTGTTGTTATTTCTCCTCTTTCATTTCTGATTTTGTTTATTTGGGTCTTCTCTCTTTGCTTCTTGGTGAGACTGGCTAGAGGTCCATCAATCTTGTTTATCCTTTTAAAGAACCAGCTCTTATTTTAGTTGATGCTTTGAATTGTTTCTTTGGTCTCCATGTTGTTTATCTCTGTTCTGAGCTTTACTATTTCCTTTCTTCTGCTTACACTGGGCTTTTCTTATTGCTCTCCTTCTAGCTCTTTGAGTTGTAAGGTTAGGTAATTTATTACCTCCCTTATCTACCCCACCTTTCCTGTTTTTTTTTTTTGCAGTAGGCTTGTAGAGCTATGAACTTGCCTCTCAAGACTGCTTTCACTGTGTCCCACAGATTTTTGTATTGTTGTGTTGTCATTTTCATTTGTTGCCATGATGTTTTTTATTTTTTCCCTAATCTCTCTGGTTACCCAGTCATTGTTTAATAGCATCCTCTTTAGTCTCCATGTGTTTGATTTCTTTGTATTGGTTTTATTGTAGTTGATTTCCAGTTATGCCATTGTGATGTGAAAAATGCTTGATATGATTTTTATTTTCTTGAATTTAAAAAGACTTTTCCTATGACCCAATATATGGTCTATCTTTGAAAATGACCCATGTGCACTGGAGAAGAACGTATTTTCTGTGGCTTTGGGGTGAAATGTTCTGAAGATGTCAATTAATTCATTCTGGTCTAGTGAGTCATTTAGGATGGATGTTTCATTGCCGATTTTTTGTTTAGAGGATTTGTCCAGTGGTGACAGTGGGGTATTAAAGTCTCCTACTATGATTGTATTACTGTCAATCTCTCCCTTAATATCCTTCAGGAGTTTTTTTAATGTATTTAGGTGCTCCTATATTGGGTGTGTATATGTTTACCAGAGTTATTTCTTCTTGTTAGATTGTTCCCTTTAGTATTATGAAGTGGCTTTCTTTATCTCTTCTTATGTCCTTCACTTTGAGATCTAATTTGTCAGATATAAGTATTGCAGCCCCAGGTTTTTTTTCATTCCCATTTGCCTGAAACACCATCTTCCATCCCTTAACCCTCAGTCTGTGTCTGTGTGTATCTTTTTTTCTGAGGTGGGTTTCTTGTAGACAGCAGATATGTGGATCATGTTTTCTTATCCAATGTCTTTTTTCATTTATTTATTTATTTATTTATTTAGTTAGTTAGTTAGTTAGTTAGTTTTTAATTATTGTGTTACATGTATACATATCTTCCCATTCCCCCCCCTCCCAGGCATACCCTAACCCTCTAGTGTCTTGTGTTCATTGGTTATGCTTATATGCATGCATACAAGTCCTTTGGTTGATCTCTTATCTACCCCACCTCTCCTTAACCTTCCTGCTGTAATTTGACAGTCTGTTTGATGCTTTACTGCCTCTGTATCTATTCTTTTGTTCATCAGTTTATAATGTTCTTTATCATTCACAAATGAGTGAGATAATGTGGTGTTTCTCCTTCATTGACTGGCTTATTGAACTTAGCATAAGGCTCTCCAGTTACCCTATGTCTTTTGATTGGAGCATTTAATCCATTTATATTTAAAGTTATTATTGATTGGTACTTATCTGCCGCCATTTTTATTCTTTATCCCTGTGTTCTTTATTCACTTCCTATTTCTTTTTTTACAGCAGACCCTTTAACATGTCTTTCATTGCTGGTTTGGCGGTAATAAATTCCCTTAGTCCTTTTTTGTCTGTGAAGGTCTTGATTTCACCTTCAGGTTTGATTGAAAGCCTTGCTGGGTACAGTATTCTTGGTTTCAGACCCTTCCTTTGCATGACTTTGTATATTTAATTCCATTTCCTTCTAGCCTGATGAGTTTCTGTTGAGAAACCAGTTGCTAGTGTTATGGGGGTTCCTTTGTAAGTAACTTTCTGTTTCTCTCTGGCCGCTTTTAAGATTCTTATTTTGTCATTGGTGTTTGCTACTTTAATTATAATGTGCCTTTGTGTTGGTTTTATGGGGTCATTTTGCTTGGGACTTTGTGAGCTTCTTGGATTTGTGTGGGTTTTTTCTTCCCTATCTTAGGTAAGTTTTCTGTCATTATTTCTTCAAATAGATTTTCTGTTCCTGTTCAGTTTCCACTCTTTCTGGGACACCTATTATGCAGATGTTGTTTTGTTTCGTGATGTTTTCTATTGTGTTCTTTACAGCAGCGATGTCATTTTCATTTCTTCTTGATTATTCTTCATTTCCTCTTGGTTCTTTTTCATTTCCTTGTGGCTCTTACTCATATTTTCGATTTTCACTTCCATTCTTTTCAGCCACCTTATGACCATATCACTGAACTCTTCCTCTGGCAGGTTTATTTCTGCTTCTATTTTGTTTACTCTCTTTTCTGGTGATACCTGCTTTTCTTTCATATGCGGGCTGTTTCTTCGTCTGCCCATGGTTTTTCTTCTCCAGGTGTCTGGTTATGTACTTCTCTCTCCTGTGTTTATTTAAAGGCACAAACTATCACACAACCAGGTACAACACACAAGGCACTAAAAAGTAATGTATTCTCGATGTTAATAACCACAAATTATGTGACCATCAATGAAAGACAAATTAAGGGTAAGTAGAGAAAGAAGAGAGAAATGAGGAAAAAGGAAAATAAAGAAGTGCCAAAATTAAATTGGGAGAAGGAGAAGAAAAAGGGGGTAAAGGAAGAAGAAGAAAGGAGAAATAAAAAAAGCAAGAGAGAAAAAAAGAGAATAAAAAGAAAAAGGGAATAAATTATATATGTGAGGAGAAAATGCCAATAGAACAGCCACTAATCCTAACAATTACCGGCAACAAGTACCTAGAGATTAATACAAACTACAAATAACAATTAATATCAAGGGAGGCAAGGGAAAACAGAGATATGAAACAAACCCAAACAAAGGAAACAAAAAGCAAAATAAAACAAGTAGAATAAGCAAAAACAATCTCACAAAAAAGTATAAAAAATTGATATAATCATGTTCAAGTAAACAACAACAAAAGGACATAGAGAAAAACAATTTTTTGGATAGTGAAGACAGAGAAGAGAGAGGTTTGTATGGACTTGGAGTAGGGGATTTGAAATTAGATATATAAGTGGGGTGAAATTTTAACCAGGTAAAAAGAAAGAATAGGGAGAATCTAAAGTTGGAAAAGGGAAAGAGAAAAAAGATATCAAAATGGGGAAAGTTAGGAAGAGAGTGTTGGCATAAAGGTAGAGTTGAGATAGAGTAAAATTATGGTAAAGGAAAGATAAAAATAGAATGTAGAACTCTAATCTTAAAGTAAAATAAACAGAAAATAAAATGATACTTCTTTTTTCCCAAAAGGTAAAATAGTAGTAGTAATAATACTAGTTGAAAATAAAAATATAATAATTAAAAAGGTAAAATCAATTGAGGAGAAAAGAAAAAAGTTTTTTAATTAAAATATGCAAAAAATAAAATAAAAAAATTAAAAACAAAAGAATAGAATGGGCAGTAGTGGAGGTCATTCACTTCCACTATTGTTCTTTTTGGCTGTCCTCTTTCCCAGTCGGGAGGTTATTGCAGTTCCCTGTGTTCCACTGCAGGGTTGTGTCTTAATCTCTTTATTCTTTTGTGAGTATGTGAAAGTCAATTTGTGAGTCATCCACTGGGTGGCAGTGTTTCGGAATTGACCTCTGAGACTAAGCACAGGACCTTTCTAGCCTGTGCTTAGATCCTGCTTACTCTGTGGTACTCAATACCCGTTTGTGGGGGTGGGTTTCCCCAGAGCTGATTCTCTGATGGTTATTCTGCACTCTGATCCTCAGGTTCCAGAAAAACAGCCTTCCCCTGCAGTCTCTCAAGATGTCTCCAATTGCATGATCCTATGTATTGGGCTTAGCAATCAGAAGCCAGGGTCTAAAGAGGAAAGAGTGCAGTCTGTGCAATACCCTTCCCCACTCCTGTTCAAGCAGGCAGGACATGCTAATAACTCCCAGGCTGTCCTTCTGCCTCAGATCAAAATGGGTTGCTTTCTGGAGTTCCCCTCTGTTAGTAGCTCTGAGGGCCCCCTTCCACATTCAGGGATCATGCCCTGCCCAACATCCACGGTTTTCTCTAGGAGCAGCTTTCTCCCAGTCCAGTTCCCACAGTGTGTGTGTCTCTCTGTTCTGTGGGACCAGAGACCTCACCTTATCCCAGGTGAAATCTGACCTTTCCATGTGGCATGTGGAGCTCCCCCGGGTCTGAGTGTTTGCGTCGATTGGAGAGCTGTGTTCTGGGTCCCCCGGCTGTTCGGTGGGTGCTGCAGTTAGCTTTTCAGACTGCCGTAGACATCCATCCTCCCTTGCATTAGCATTGGTGGCTCCAGGAGACAAAAACCCCATGGCAGTGGGCCTGCCTGGTCAGGGAACCCCATCCAGTAGTCCCCCACCTTCTCCTGGAGGATAATTGTCTCTTGCCAACAAACAGTCCCAGTGCGACCCTCAGCTGTTTTCACTGTCTGCTCAGCGACAAGGCTCCAGACACATCTGTCTATTCTGCCGCCATTTTTTCCCTCTCTCCTGACAATGATTTCAATGCAGCCATCACAAAAATGTTTCAATGAGCAGTTTCAGAGTCCCTTGAAATAAATGAGAAAAAAAAAATCTGATCAAAGAAGTACAACTTATAAAAAGAACCATACGGAAATTACAGAACTGAAAAATACAATAATGGAATTATTAAAAAAAAACTTGTTGAATAGGCTCAATAGTATATGAAGATAACAAAGGGTCGAATCAGTGAACCTGAGGATAAATAAACAGAATTAACTCAGTCTGAAAAAACAGAAAAAATAGACTGAAAATGATGAATCTCAGAGACCTGTGGGAAATAAAAAAAGATCTAACATTCATATTATCAGAGTCCCAGAAACATACTACGAGCAGACAAAGACAGTAAGAGAGAGGAAGAGGGAGAGGGAGAGGGAGGGAGAGCTAGAGGGAAAGAGGAAACTATAGACTGGTATCTGTCATGAACTTAGATAAAAATCCTTGGTAAAACTATGAGCAAAAAAGGGAATCTAACAATGTATAAAAAAATTAGCCGAGACTGGTTTGGCTCAGTGGATAGAGTGTTGGCTTGTGGACTGAAAGTTCCCGGGTTCGATTACAGTTGGGGGCATGTACCTTGCTTGCGGGCACATCTCCACAGTGGA
Source organism: Lasiurus cinereus (assembly GCA_011751065.1). Lineage (NCBI taxonomy): Eukaryota > Metazoa > Chordata > Mammalia > Chiroptera > Vespertilionidae > Lasiurus > Lasiurus cinereus. Next base: position 32,547,151 of record JAAGEH010000015.1, on the reverse strand, counting down.
GCATGCAGGAGGTGGCTGATCGATGTCTCTCTCTCATTGATGTTTCTGACTTTCTATCTCTCTCCCTTCCTCTCTGTAAAAAATCAATAAAATATGTTTTAAAAAATTATATACTTTGTGAGCACGTGAGATTTATTCAGGGTATGCAAGATTGTTTTAATATTTTATTTTATTTATTTTTAAAGCCCTTCTTATGTGTTTTTTAAAGTTAACTTTATTGTTGAAAGTGTTATAGATGTCCCTTTTTTCCCATTGACCCCTCTAGCCTGAACCCCCCACCCCCTATGCCTTCACCACACTATTGTCTGTGTCCATGGGTTATGCATATACACATACAAATTCTTTGGTTAATCTCTTCCCACCCACCCACCCCTGCCTTCCCTCTGTGATTCAATATTTTTTAATTAATCAATACAGTCCACCATATCAACAAACTGAAGGAAAAAGTCATATGACTATATCAGTTAATAGGAAAAATGTTGACAAAATTCAACATTTATTTATGATAATGCTCATAAAGAATATCTATAGAAAACTACAGTTAATATTATACTTAATGCTTTCCCCTTAAGATTGGAACAAGGCAAGTGTGTCTGCTCTTATCACTTATATTCGATGTTGTACTGGAAGTTATAGCAAGTACAAAGGGACAAGAAAAATAAATTTAAAAGCATATAGACTTGAAAGAATCAAATAAATTGTATTTTCAGAGGACTTGATTGTCTACATAAAAATCACAAGGAATCAAAAAACCAATTGTAGGCCCAGCTTGTTTGGCTCAGTGGACAGAGTGTCAGCCTGCAGACTGAAGGGTTCAATTCTGGTCAAAGATACATGCCTAAGTTGAGGGCTTGATCCCCACTGTGGAGCGTGCAGGAGGTGGATGGTTGATGGCTCTCTTTCTTTTTTTTTAATATACTTTATTGATTTTTCACAGAGAGGAAGGGAGAGAGATAGAAAGTTAGAAATATCGATGAAAGAGAGTCATCGATCAGCCGCCTCCTGCATGCCCCCTACTGGGGATGTGCCCGCAACCAATGTACATGCCCTTGACCGGTATCGAACCTGGGACCTTTCAGTCCGCAGGCCGACGCTCTATCCACTGAGCCAAACCGGTTTCGGCTGATGGCTCTCTTTCAATCACTGATGTTTCTCTCCCTCTCCCTTCCTCTCTGAAATCAATATAAATAAATAAATGACCACCAGTTCCTTAAAAAAAAAAAACACACACACACACCACTTCTACACTAATGATTGAATTCAGCAAGGTCATATGATACAATATCAACACACAAAAATAATTATATTTTTATACAATAACTGGAAATCTAAATACAAAACAATACCGTTTATAATTGTTCCAAGAAAATGAAATATTTAGGTACAAGCTTAAGAAAACATATACCTGATCTTTATGCTGAAAATTATAAAACACTGAGGAAAGAACTCAAAAAAGACATTAGTAATTTTAAAGAATGTGTGCATAGATAGGAAAACTTAACATAGTAAAGATGTCAAGTCTCCTAAATTGATCTATAGGTTAATAAAATCCCTAGCAAATTTCAGTGAGGATTTCTGATGCCATAGGTAGGTTTATGGCATCAATATGATAAAATTTATATGGAAAGGCAAAGGACCCAGAGTAGCTAAAATCACTTTTATGAGAATAAACTGGGACGTGGGGGACCCTAGCCAATTTGGCTCAGTGGATAGAGCATCATCCTTCAGACTGAAGGGTCCCGGGTTTGATTCCAACCAAGGGAACCTACTGGTTGCAGCTTGATCCCTGGCCCTGGTCGGGGCACATGTGGGAGGCTACCAATCAATGCGTCTCTCTCATATTGATGTTTCTTTGTCTTTCCCCCTCCTTTCCACTCTCTCTAAAAATAAATAGGCAAATATCCTTGGGTGAGGATAAAAATAAATAAATACATTTTTTTAAAAAAAGAATAACCTGGAGGAAATCACTTTTTCCAGTGCAAAGGCTTACTATGTATTTACAGTAATCAGGACAATATGTATTAGTGTTGGGTAGACACATAGATAATGGAAGATAACAAACAAACCTAGAAATAAATCTACACAAATTTGTTCAACTGATTTTTGACAAAAGTGTAAAAGTAATTCAATGAAGGAAGAACAGTCTTTTCAACAAATAGTGCAGGAACAATAGAAAACCATAGGCAAAATAAGTGAACTTTTACCCCAACATCACACCTTATACAAAAATTAACTCAAAATGGGTCACAGACTTGGAGTATAAAAGTATAAAAGTTACAGGAAAGAAAAAAACAGGAGATGAGGAATATATCCTAAGAATCTTGAAACACCAATCAGTAAGAATATATGCACCCTATGTTCATAGCAGCATTACCTATAATAGCTAAGATCTGAAAACAGCTCAAGTGCCCATCAGTAACTGAATGGATAAAAAAAAAGCTGTGGTACATTTACAATATGGAATACTATGCAGCTGTAAAAAAAGGATGATCTCTTACCTTTTGAGACAGCATGGAGGGACCTGGAGAGTATTATGCTAAGTGAAAAAAGCCAGTCAGAGAAAGACAAGTATCACATAATTTCACTAATATATGGAATCTAATAAACAAAATAGATCCAGAGACATGGAAGCATGCAACAGACTGAGGATTTTCAGAGGGAAAGGGAAGAGATCAAACGAAGAATTTGTATATATATGCATAGGCAATAGTGCACTGAAGGCCTAGGTTGGGGGCAGGAGTGGGGTGGAGCTGGTCAGTGGGAGGATAAATGGGAACATCTGTAATACTTTTAACAATAAGGATACATTTTTTAAAAAAACGGGAGGAAATCTTCATTGTCTAGGGCTCATCAAGGAGTTCTTAGGCTTGACACCATACACATGATCCATAAAAGGAAAAATACACTGAGTGGCCCGATTATTATGATCTCTGAACGCATAATAATCTGGCCACTCAGTGTGTGTGTGTGTGTGTGTGTGTGTGTGTGTGTGTGTGTATTAGAGGCCCGGTGTATGAATTCGTGCATGGGCAGTTAGCAGGCCTGCCTGCTGGAGACAATTTGCATATTAGCCTTTTATTATATAGGATATACACTGAGTGGCCAGATATTATGTGTTCAGAGATAATAATAATCTGGCCACTCAGTGTATTAATTAGATTTTAAAATTACAAAGTTTGATTGTATGAAAGACCCTATTAAGATTAGCTACAAACTGGAGAAAATATTTGCAAACCCCTATCTGACAAAGGATTTGTATGTAGAATAAAGAACTCTCAAAACTTAAATTAGAAAATGGGCAATTAGGGAAATTAGAAAATCAGCAAAAAGATACACAGATATTTCACTAAGGAGGATATATACATGACAACAACATGTGAAAAGATGTTCAGCATTATTAGCCATCAGGAAAATGCAAACCAAAACCATGATAAAATATGATGATGCACCTATCAGAATAGCAAAAATTTGGTATTGTCACCAATATCAAATGCTGGCAAGGATGTGAAGAAACTAAATCACTCATACATGTATTCTTCAACAGATTAGGACATCTTTGTGAAGGAATGCTACTCATCAATGAAAAGAAATGGTATATCAAAAGAAATGCCATAACTTGAATGAGTCTCCTGGAAATTTTGTTCAGTTGTATACTGTATGATTATTTATGTAACTAGAGGGCTGTTGCATAAAGAGATTCATGCAATAGGCCTTCCTTTTCTTGGCTTCCAGCACCAGTTTTCCTCCAGCACCGGAGACCAAGGCCTTCGCTCAGGCCAGAGTCTATGTTCTTTGTCTTTGCTGCAGACTCCGGCTATCTTCTTCTTCACTGCAGACTTGTCTTTGTTGTGGCACTCCGCTTCTCTAGATCCCTTCACCCCCGGCCCCATCTCTCATAATAGGCATCCTGCCCCACCTGGCCACTCTGCACCTGGAGCAGCTGGGCGGCTGCCATCTTTGGCCTTCTAATTTGCATACTCACTCTGGCTCTAGGCATAGCAGAGGTGCGGTCAGTTTACATGTTTGTCTATTATTAGGTAAGATACTATTGAAATTACAAAAAAATAGAGATGGAAAACAGGTTAATGGGTGTGAAGGGCAAGGGAGTGTAGCAGATGGAAGGTGAGTGTAGCTGCAAAGTGTAGTAGGAAGGATTCTTGTGGTGATGGTACAGTTTTGTATTGTGTCAGTGAATACATGAATCTATACATGTGATAAAATTGCATATAATTGCATAGACACATAAGAATGATTACAAATAAAGCGTGGCAAATCTGGACAAAATCAGCAGTTTGTAGCAATGCCAATATCCAGGTTATGGTATTATACTACAATTTTACAAAATGTTAACACTCAGGGAAACTGGGTCAAAGGTACATGATATCTTCCTATATTATTACATTGCATGTGAATCTACAAGTATCTCAAAATAAAAGATTAATTAAAGAAAGATAAACAATTGGGGCCTTGAACATTTTGCTGGAAGCTGGACTAAAGAATCTGGCTCATTGTAGACTTTAAACTAATTGGCCATCTGGCTATCAGATTGGATAGTTATAAAGAACAAGGACTCCGCAAACCTGAGTATGCAGCACTTTAGGGAGTCTCTAATAATCCAAAGATGTATTGTTCACCTGGAAATTCTGAGGCAGGCAGAGTATCATTCCTGAAGGACTCTGACCATGTGTTTCATGCAGATTTGCTAAGGTATAGGCCAGGAAGCAAGAGAACTTGGCACTAACATATCCTAAACCTTTGAAAAGTAATAGTTTCAAAAGAGATGTTTTGTTTGTTGGTTGGTTGGTTGTTTTTTTAGAAACAGCAGAAAGAAAATACACCTATGGAGTTAGTAAGGCCCAAATGTGAATGGGAAAGAAATGCACCTTTAGAGCTAGTGCAGTCGGGAACCTTTCATGTTGAGGCACGAACATTTTCAACTGGGGCAGTAACCACCCCTACAATTTGTTCACCTAATTTTCCATTTCAGTTGCTCATTCACTTTATCCAGCCCCCCAACCCTGGGGGCTGCACACTAATTATCTCATGGCAGTGATACCATCTTCTGAAAAAGCTGGCAACTGAGCAATTCTCATCTTCCAAACTTGGGGCCTGCCTCTACCTGTCCTGGTACAAGAAACAGAAAGGCAGTGTGTTGTCCCCTGTACCCTTCTGAGGGAACTGACTCAGCTTCACAGATTGAAGCAGAGACTGATAACTTGACCAAGCTGGAGTCTTTGCCTGTAGGGTTCAGTACTGAAGTTTTGGGACACATCCTATGTCTACATCTGGGTTAATGGTGGACCATATGACATGGTCAATTTAGTGAAAGTAAATTTCCCGGCATGTGAGGTTCATAGTCCTGGATCTGATGTAAATTAACAAGTTAATTTCTTAGCTACTGCTTTAGCTCTCTCTGGCCACCTAGGCACAAATGAAAGCTGGTTGGTCATATGAGGGTGAGAAGGTATAGATGATACAGAATAATCTCATCTTCAACCCTGGAAAAGAACTGAAAGGATATGCTTTACTCATAGACTCATTGTACCATCTTTTTGTAGAAAGGACAGCTTTATTCATAAATAAAGGATATTTATTCACAATCCCAAACTTCAGAATAGAAATGAGGAATTTAGGCGAATTGTTCCTCAACACTGATGAATCATTCCTAGTTGTCAGTATAAAAAAAGGTGTGCATGATACACTGACCCTAGTCTAATTTCCACTCAATGAAGTTTTGAAAGTTTGGTAAGAATAGTTGGTGATTTGAGAACAATAAACACCCTTTTTTTTTACATATATGAAAATATTCTTGCCCAGCTGGCTTGGCTCGGTGGTTGAGTGTCAACTTATGAACCAGGAGGTTATGGCTTGATTCCTGGTCAGGGCACATGCCTGGTTTGCAGGCTCAATTCCTAGTGTGGGGTGTGCCAGAGGCAGCCCATCACTTTTTCTCTCTCATTGATATGTCTCTCTCTCTCTCTCCATTCCTCTCTGAAGTCAACAAAAATCTATTTTTTAAAAAATGTTCTTAATGCTTATGACAACTGGAAGGGATGTTATGAATAGAGAAAGCTATACACTGTTTCCTCAAAAGTCAGCAAGATTGAGGAATAAATCTTGATTTGACTAGGAAAAATGGTGGTTTGAGTTTTCTACTTTTTAGTTACTGACTTATCTCAAGGGACCACAGCCTTACTGTTGTGTAGCTGAGTGCTGACATGAATAGCAAGAGGTCAATCACATTTTCCCCTTTGACTCTCACTTTCTTTTACTTACCATATTTTGTGGTTGTTTTGGTTCTTTGGATGTTTTTCCTTTTGTCATGAGCTTGAAAAGAACATCGTTACCATACACCCATTTGAATTAACGTAGGAGAGCATTGGTAAAGCTACAATAATAGTGTAAATAAATCAGAAGTCAAAGAATCATAGTGTTTCCACCAAAGGAGCAAAGGAGCAATAGAAACGACTGAGACCAGTCCCTTTATTTATTTTTTTTGAATCTTTATCGTTCAGATTATTACAGATGTTCCTTTTTTCCCTCCATAGCTCCCCTCCACCTGGTGCCCACTCCAGCCCAGGCCCTCTCCCCCGCAACTGTCCTCATCCATAGGTGTAAGCTCTTTGTTCATTCTCTTCCCGCACCCCTAAAACCCCTTCTCCCTGAGAATTGCCAGTCCACTCCCTTTCCATGCCCCTGATTCTATTACATTCACCAGTTTATTCAATTCATTAGATTTTTTTTATTCATTTGCTTTTTAGATTCACTTGTTAATAAATATATATTTGTTGTCACTTTGTTGTTCATAATTTTTTACAGCCCCTTCACTTTTACATAAGGGCTACAGAAACCCAAAAAGGGGAGGTGGCAGATCTCATGATTCCCATTTCTGTCCTCTTTTTAGAATATGATATATGACTTTATTGTTACATAATTTCCTTTCTAATTATGATTTGTAAAGATTATTAGTTGGCATTCCTTGTAACCAGTTAGGTGTTAAGGGGAATGGATCCAAAGTCATTTAATGGCAGGGAAAGCTAGACCTCAAATAAACTTTCTCCCTGAATGATCAGATCTGCAGTTGATACTCGCTTGCATTGTGAATGTTGGAATTCTTCTAGGTTCTGTTCTATTAAGAATAGCTCTGTGGTCAGGGTTAGTCTGTATGGAGAATACAAGACTAATTCTGTATTGAAGGGCTGCAACTACAGTTCTTAAGATTTTCTGTCTATTTCAAGGGATAATGTGTTCCTTCTCCAGTTCAATACCATTCTTTTTACCTGGCCCATCTCTTAACAATTCTTTACTCTTCTCTTATACTCAGCCACATTTGTAACCACAACAAAATATCTATTTTGTTTTAGTAAAAACAACCCAAAATATTTTTACCCAGTGTTCCCTCAGGTATTTCTTCATTAGCCAAACCTCTTGAAATAATGGTCTATACTTAATGTCCTACTTTCTTCCATTTCCTTTCACCCCAGTGCCAAACTCAATGGACAGTCTTTCATCTGCATTTTCAGTAACCCTGCCCTACAGCATTTTAAAAAATACATTTTTAAATTGATTTTTAGAGAGAGAGGAAGGAGGAGAGATAGAGACATAGAAACATCAATTAGATAGGACATTATTGACTGGCTGCCTTCTGCATGCCCCACACTGAGGATCAAGCCTGCAACCCTGAGCATGTGTCCTGAGAAAGAATCAAACTGGTGACCTCTTGGTTCCTGGGTGGATGCTCAACTGCTGAGCCATACAGGCCCTGTGTGCACTGCAGCATGTTCTTATCTTATCTTACCTTATTTATTTATTTATATTTATTTATATTTTTCCATTGATTTTTTTGGGTGAGTGGAAAAGAGAGAGAAAGACAGAGAGAAACATCAATGTGAAAGAAACACATTGACTGGTTGCTGCCTGCACAAGTCCTTACCAGGACCTGTGCCAGAGAGGAGCTTGCAACCAAGGTATGTACCCTTGGCCAGATTTGAACCCAAGACCCGTTAATTTGCAGGCCAATACTCTTTCCACCAAGCTACATCAGCTAGGGCTAGTATATAGCTTTTTTAAAAGACTACCAAGGGCTTTAACAATAAGCAGAAGTCCCCATGCCTACTTTTTTCCTGCTTCCAAGAAGAAATCACTCTTTGAAGCGCTCTTTATGGTCACGTCAGTCATTTAAAATAATAATATCCTATTTATTTTATTATTATGGTAATATACATAGCACAAAATTTACCATTTTAATCATTTTTTTAGTGTACAGTTCAGTGGCATTAAGCACATTCACATATACAACTATAGCACCACTATCCATCTCCAGAAATTTTTCTTTATCTCAAATTGAAATTGTATACCTATTAAATAATAACTTCCCATTCCCTTCCCCTCTAGCCCTGGTGATCACTGTTATAATTCTAGTCATTATGAATTTGACTCTTCTAGGTAAGTCATGTAAATGGAATAATACAATATTTGTTCTTTGATGTCTGCCTTATTTCACTTAGCATAATGTCTTCCTGGTTTATCCATGTTATAACATATTTGAGAACTTTATTCCTTTTTAAGTATGAATAATATTATATGTATAATAGAGCATATATATGCACTATAGTTTATTTATTCATTCATTAATTGGTTGATGGACATTTGAGTTTTTCCACCTGTTGGCTATAATGAACGTGCTTCTCTGAACACAAATGATCCCTGCATTCACTTCTTTTAGGTATATACCGAGAAATGGAATTTATGAATCATATGGTAATTCTATATTTGCTTTTTTGAGAAACCACCTTGCTGTTTCCATGTTTTAATATTTCTTGACAAACATTTTTTAAAAATAAATAGAGAGTAGAAATCCAGGTGGTCTCTGACTTTATTTATTTATTTTTAATTACACTTTATTTATTTTTAAATCTTCACCTGATTATATTTTTTTCCGTTGATCATTTAGAGAGAGTGGAAGAGAGAGGGAAAGATAGAGAGAAACATAAGAGGGAAACATCGGGCCCACAGCAGAGAGGAGCCTATAACCAAGATACGTGTCATTGACTGGAATCAAACCCAGGACCCTTTGGTCCACAGGCTGACACCCTTTTCACTGAGCCAAAAACAGCTACAGCTTGACAAACACTTTTAAAATATCATCTACTGACTTTATATTATGTTATCTAAGGATTCATCCACTCAAAGTATTCTCTAGCTTCTGTATGCTAATGTTTCCCACCTGTGTTTCCAGTCCTGACTTCCTCTTGAGCTACACATTTATATTATCCAAAAGCTTGCTGAATATCTCCATGTAGATGTTAAGCTCAGACTATCCAAAAATGCTTGCCCTTACCCCCACACTCAAGCTTTCTCTGCCACTGGTTATTACACTGACCCCTACGTCAGTGAGTGTCATCAATGTCTACTCAATCACTAAAACAAGAAGCCTGAAGTTCTAAGAAAGTGCTCTTGGATATTACCATCCAATGGATCACCAATACTTGTTGATTTTACCTCTTAAATATTTCTTGACTCCATTCTCTTTTCTTCTTACTCACTGTCACTGCCTTAGTTCAAGTCTTCGTCATCTATTGATCAAACCATTTGCAGCAGTAGTCTCCTATTTTGTCTCTGCCTGCATATTTTCCCTCCTTTAACCCTACTGCAAACTGAGCTAAACTAGTTTATCCTCTTACATTGTCAGGTATTTTTCTTTTTCTTTCTTTTTTTTTTAAAAAAAGTATTTTTATTGATTTCAGAGAGGAAAGGAGAGGAAGAGAGATAGAAACATCAATGATGAAAATCATTGACTCGCTACCTCCTGCATGCCCCCTACTGGGGATGGAGCCGACAACCTGGACATGTACATTTCACTGGAATCAAACCAGGGATCCTTTAGTCTGCAGGCCAACACTCTATCCATTGAGCCAAACTGGCTAGGGCTGTCAGGTATTTTTTTTAATGACTATCAGTAGCTTCCAATGACTAGAGATAACTGCAGGTTGTAGACTTCATCCTCTACAATCTCCCTACCAGATGGTATGTTCCAATGAAAACAAGACTTCAACCCAATCCTGCCAAGCATACACTTAGTAGCAGTTAGACATAGTCCTGGAACCTGTCCTCATAAGATTGATAAAGCACCATGCAGGAAAAGTTCACTTGAAGTACATTTAACAATTCTCCAGTAGTAGCATTTTAGCTAAACTTATGTTCAGATTAGGCAACAGAATCATCCATTAAGTGTCAAGATTCAGGACCCAATGGATTCCTAGACCTAGAATGCCACTCTGGAATCCCCAGTTTCTTAAGACCCATTTATGCAAGGGCAAACAAAAGTATTGATCCATAAATCTAGAGCACCATTTATTTCACCAATGAATGTTTATTCCTAACATCCCTTATATATTTTTATTTTTATTTTCAAAAACAGCTATTTATGAACATATTTTGAAAACCTCCCATCCCCTGGAAATTAGCTGAAAAAAAAATCCACCTCCACTTCTTTATGCCCACTTCCTCTCATTCCCTCCAAATAAAAGGAGAAAAGGGCAGAGGGGAAAAAACAAAAAATTGAAAAACAACCCCTCTAAACAGGTTAGTGCATCTCCCCAGTGGGGAGGGGAATTTACACTGGAGACTCCAGGAGTGGAACAGAGATCTTCTGCCTACAGAAACCTACCAAAAAAGACACTCAAAACAAACAAACAAAAGAAACACAAAAGTAAACAAAATGGATCACTAGGCAATCTGGAGGGGCAGAGAGTTAGAAAAGAGGATAAGGACAGCAGGAGTCTCCTGAATATTAGGAAGAAGATGGAGGGAAGATAACAAGCAGAACAATTTGGTTTCCTAGGGTAAAAACAAAATGAAACACCCTCCTACCATCCATGCCCGTTTACACTTGAGTAGCCCCCAAGAGGGTGAAGTTAGGGAAACAGGGAGCAGCTTGCACAGTTGACATATCCATGGCAAATCCCCAGAGTTAATGAGTAAGTAGCCCCATGCCCTACTTGCTGTACCTTAAACTACTTCCCAAAACAGGTCCCTCCTAATAAATTAGTTATGGGATTCCACCTCCCCTTTCCACAGTGTGTGTGTGTGTGTGTGTGTGTGTGTGTGTGTGTGTATTTTTAAATATTTTTTTCCATCAAGGTCATCTTCTTTTTTCTTGTATAAGTTTTCCCTTCTTTTCTTTCTTTTCTTTTTTTTAACCTCCCTTCTCTTACACACACTTTTATTTTTAGTAAGGGGAATGCCATGAAGTCGCTCTAGGCCTCCTTCCGTAGATGTGACCCTAGGGCCTGCTCTTAAAACCAGTGTAGTCTCTAGAGCTGAAACTGTTGTAAATGATGGTTCAGGCACGGTATGGAGCTCCTGAGAAACACTGGTCTATGGTTTAATGCTTGGTCTCTTGCTTCATTTTTGGATCACCTTGATGTGTCTTCCTCTAAATAGGGACTCATCTAAGGCCAGGGAAATCCTCACTGACTCTTTGTTTGAGAACTCTATATATGCAAATCCTTTGGGATAGTTGCTAAATTTGTCACAGGGTATGGTACTATGGTGACTGAACCATAGCCATGGAAGTGTGCTTCTAGCTCTTCTGCTGTTGCAGTAGAGTCCACATTACCAACATAGATGGAACAGTATCAGCCTCCATCTTCCCCTCAATAGACATGATCACTGGGTCAGCATTACCTGGAGGTGGTCTCATATTCATCTGCTTCTCTACCTCGTTCTGTATCTCCTTTAACTGATCAACTTCTTCCTTCATGTCCCTGATTCAAGCTTTGATCGCTTTCAGCTCCCGGTCCTCAGGCCCACAACAGCGCTATCCCCAGGTCACCTTCAACCAGTCCCAGCTCCTCCTTCTCCTCCTGGCTGCCAGGGGCTCTTGAGCCATGTCCAGGACCAGAGCTGGGACTGAGGATCAGGGCTAGGGCTACTCCTCTTTTGGCTCTGGCACTGGCTGGGGCTCCAGCAGCAGCTACTCAGTTTCAGTTCCTGAGACTCCAGGCTGTTTCATAATCCCTTGTGAACCCCTGGACCTCCTCCCAGGCCTCCCCACCAACCTGAGTAACAAGATGGAAATAACTACTTGTAGACAAGAGCAGCAGCTGCCAGCTTCCCTTCTATTAATGAGCAAACCCTCTAGTGTAGATTTAGGTAGATTGGGCAAAGCTTTCCAGTATCTGCCTTTGGAGTGTGTATTTATAATTAGAGTCTTTCAGATGCACATTAAGCACTGCTGGAGTGTCTCTCATTGGATAACTTCATATATGAACTGTCCCTAGGGTGTGTGTGTGTGTGTGTGTGTGTGTGTGTGTGTGTGTGTGTATCTCACACTGTCCATGATATTTTTTAATATATTTTTATTGATTTCATAGAGGAAGGGAGAGGGAGAGAGAAATAGAAACATCAGTGATGAGAGAGAATCATTGATTGGCTACCTCCTACTACCCGTCCTGCCCCCCACTGGGAACTGAGCCCTCAACCCAGGCATGTGCCCTTGACCAGAATTGAAACTGAGACCTTCAGTGGTGAAGCTGACGCTCTATACACTGAGCCAAACCAGCTAGGGCCATGCTGAGTATTTTAAAGTAAATTTCAGACCTTATAACAAATCTATCCTCCCATGCACATCTGCCCATATTATTTCCCTGCACAAAATCCTTCTCTCCTATAGTTCCTTGTCCCAGATAAGATAAAGTCCAGACTCTTTCAAGTGGCATATTAGGCCTTTCCAGACCTGCCCCCATCTCTTACACTCTAATCTAGAATTAAGCTCCTTATAGTGAGCCCCCACCAAAGATGCTGGTTTAGAGTTAAGCACTCTGTTCTGTCTAGCCCACATATCCCACTTTTCTTAATCTGGCTAACTTATACTCATCCTCTATGATAGCTCAGCCATCAGTTCTTTCAAGAATCCTTTCCTATAACCTCATTCAGTGTTAAGCTTACTTATTTTGTTTACCACCTGTATGGTGCTAATTATGTGCCAGGAACCATTATAAGCACTTTCAATCCTCACAACAACTCTATGAATTAGATTCTATTATTATCTCCCTTTCACATGAGGAAACTGAGTCAATAGAGGTTTAATCTGTCCAAGTTCACATAATTGGTAAGTAGTAAAGCCAGACTGCAAACCCAGACTGTCTGGCTCCAGACTGTGCTCTTAGAAATCCATATGCTATGCTGCTTTTCTCAAAGGCCCTTTCTCTGTATTCCCACAGCACCCTAGGCATACCTCTACAGTATTTAAACATTTAGCATGCTAGTTTGAAACTGTGTATGTGTCTGCCACTTCACCATGGGAGTCTTAAAGCTTAATAATCTTTGAGATATATCAGTTAGATCATAAAGTTTTGATCCTTTTCCTCATTTTTAAAGTGGGGCTAAGACTACCTCAGGGTAATAGAAAGAATGAAATTAGATGGTATATCTAAAACACCTAGCACAGAGTCTCATATGGTAAAACACAAACAAACAAACAAAAAACAAAAAACAAAAACTAAACAAATCACCTCTTGGTAATACTTGACTATTACAAGTCATTATTATTTCTGCATCTCTAGAAACTAGTATAGTGCCTGGAAAAAATAGACGTTTGAGAACTATTTGTTGAACTGAACTGTTATGGAAATCTTTAGACTGACATAGATATCTAAAGTATATCCCAGGATATATGACCTCAGAAATGCTCCCTTGTAGTTAAGCAGGATGTGCTACTTCATTTTTCTGGGGCACCCATAAAAGTTTTACCTCCAAAGGGTAGATAGCTCTGTAGACTTCCATATTATTAATATACATAATATTGTGGTTTTTGCAATCATCAGTTTTAAACTCAAATGGGATAGTTCATTACTTCAATGTAAGTCTTTTTATCCCCAAGTCACCTCAGCATCCTTCAAAATGACAGAGAATCCCATTTTGTTTTCTTTTCCTAGAACAAGGGCTTTAAAACTCCTCAGGACTACCCATTCTTCTGGGATCAGCAACCTTTTAGATCTGAAATTCCTATGCAAATTTATTCCATAGCATCCCAGGACTTTGATCCCCTTTGGTATAAATTTTACTAGTCAAACGGATGAACTAATACAGTTATCAGACATGCCCAGGTCACTTTGGATAGTGTTGTTGTGATAGAAAATGTCCTACGTATCAATTAAGTGCCCATCTTCTTATATAAGAGCAGCAGAAAGTGCTACTTGAAAAGTGGAAGTAGACATATATATCACACCCAAGAAATAATACAACCCCCTCACATACTAGTGGACTGGAAGCTCCTAGAGCAGAATATTTTGGTTAACTTCGGATTAAGGAGAAAAATTAGTTTAGTTTAGCTGGCCAATCTTTCTTTAATATCTGAACCCACTTTCCTTCATTAGAGGACAGTCTATTGACCACTGATTCTTTTTTCATGAGAATCCTGCAGAGGCCTTAGGTCAACCTCTTTACTATCAGTAAGCACTTTACAGAATTTTAGTAAGTGAAGAAATTGGAATGAAATTGAATGGACCCTGGTCACAGACTGAAATCTGATAGTTTGATTAAACCTCTGATAGTTTTTTTATATTGTCATTTTTCTCTTTTCCCCTAAAATATGGTAGAGAGAACTCTACCACCACTACATACACAAAAAAGTCCAGTTAGTTGAAGATTCTGAATTCTCAGATGCTAAGGGAATTTAATGTAATGGAGTAATGACTATAATGTGATTTTGGTTAGGAAAGGCTGCCTGGAAAAGGCCTCTGCCAGTCCATGAAGGATTGGTAGACTTTAGGATGGTAAGGGCTCTCAGAGTTGAGGAAGAAGGCTTGTACATGAGCCAAAGCACACAGTGCACATAGTAAACTAGAGGTAACTCTCGTGTTTTATGCTCAGGGCAAAGCCTTGGGAACCTCCCCCCTCCTACACACACACCCTTTTCTATACAGATGGATGGTTAGAAACAAACCATGGAGGGTCCAGAAACAGAGGTTGGAAAGGTTTACCTCTAGGAAAGTGTACTGGACCAGAAGTGAGGAGATATTTCTTCTTTTTTAAATGAAAGTAATGCTATAGCTCTACTGGTTTTTTTCTAATATATTTTTATTGATTTCAGAGAGGAAAGGAGAGGGAGAGATAGAAACATCAATGATGAGACAGAATCATTGATTTGCTGCCTCTTGCACGTCCCTTACTGGGGATTGAGCCTAAAATCCTGGCATGTGCCCTTGACCAGAATTGAACCCAGGACTCTTCAGTCTGCAGGCCAACGTTCTATCCACTGAGCCAAACCAGTTAGGGCAAGGAGGTATGATTTTTGATCCTGGTCTACCACTGATTTTTCCCATAATGGTGGGTAGATCATGCAAACCTCTCTCAGGTCGTTTTTCTTGTCAAATAAAATAGATAGATATATGACCAAACTACCACATAGAGCTAGTGAGAGGATTAGGAGAAAGTTTACAAATATATATCAGATATAAGTTAATGAGATACTATTAATAAAATGTAGATTCCACTGGAAAAGAGATGATTTTGACATTGTCAGTTTACATCTTATTAGACAATACATATCAGCTGTTCAGGGACTCCAAGAAATGGGTGTTGGGTACACAGAAGAGAAAGGATTTTTTTTTAACCAGTGAAGAAATCAAAGCTCAAACAGCCAAAGCCAAATGTGAACTACTTCACTGCTTTACTCCAAGAACATAGGAAAACGATTTCTATCTCTTTGGAAGGGCCTTTAAGAGTCACTGAATTATTGGTGAGAATTTCAGGGACAGTGGAAAGTTACTGAGGGCAATATTTTGGAGGTTGGCAGCTGATCTCAGATATAAGTAGTTTAATTTCTGTATGCATTAATACAAAATGATCTCTGAGTGACGTGATAGCCCCTTAAACTACCAACAGGTACCACCTGGAATCCTTTTCACTTCTTTTTTTTATTAAATTTTTATTATTCAGATTATTACATTTGTTTCTCTTTTTCCCCTCTATAGCTCCCCTCCACCTGGCTCCCACCCTTCCTTTACCCTTACCTCCCTCCCGTTGACCTCATTCATAGGTGTATGGTTTTTGTCCAGTCTCTCCCGGTACTCCCCTCACCCCTTTCCTCCTGAGAATTATCAGTCCACTCCCTTTCTGTGCTCCTGATTCTATTATATTCACCAATTTATTCTGTTGATAAAACTTTAAATTCCCTTAATTTTTAGATTCACTTGTTGATAGATACGTATTTGTTGTTCATAATTTTTTAAAATCTTTTACCTTTTTCTTCTTCCTCTTCTTAAAGAGTACCTTTCAGCATTTCATATAATACTGGTTTGGAGTTGATGAACTCATTTAGCTTTTTCTTATCTGTGAAGCTCTTTATCTGTTCTTCAATTCTGAATGATAGCTTTGCTGGATAGAGTATTCTTGGTTGTAGGTTCTTGCTATTCATCATGTTGAATATTTCTTGCCACTCCCATCTGCCCTGCATCTGTTCTTCAATTCTGAATGATAGCTTTGCTGGATAGAGTATTCTTGGTTGTAGCTTCTTGCTATTCATCATGTTGAATATTTCTTGCCACTCCCATCTGCCCTGCATCGTTTCTGTTGAGAAATCAGCTGACAGTTGTATGGGTGCTCCCTTGTAGGTAATTAACTGTTTTTCTCTTGCTACTTTTAATATTCTCTCTTTGTATTTTGCTCTTGGTATTTTAATTATGATGTTTCTTGGTGTAGTCCTCTTGGGATTCCTTTTATATGGGGTTCTGTGTGCTTCCTGCAATTGTAAGTCTAATTCTTTTACCAGATGTGGGAAGTTTTCAGTCATTATTTCTTTAAATAGGTTTTCAGTATCTTACTCTCTCTCTTCCTCTGGCACCCCCATAATTCTGATGTTGGTACACTTGAAGCTGTCCCAGAGGCTCCTTACATTATCTTCACATTTTTGGATTCTTGTCTCTTCTTGCTTTTCCAGTTGAGTGTTTTCTGATTCTTTATATTTCAAATTTTTGACTTGATTCTTGCCTTCCTCTAGTCTGCTATTAGGTCTCTGTATAATATTTTTTATTTAAGTCAGTGTATGTTTAATTTCTAGTTGGTCCTTTTTCATCTCCTCTTGGGTCTCGCTAACTTTATCCAACTTTTCTAGGATATTCTTGAAAAACCTTATATGCGTGGTTTTGAAATCTATATCCAGTCGTTTGTTTTCCTCCATTTCTTTTGTTTGTGATCCCTTCTCTTGTCTCGACATTTTCACTATGCCAGAACTTCTGTGTTGGATTCAACCTTATGATGCCAGACTTGCAAAACTGCAAAAGCCTCTCTGTTGAGCTTGGGATGGGTAGAGTCTCAGGGCTTAAGGGACCGCCTTGCCTTCCAGTCGGCCCCGCCCTCCACGGCCCATGAGTCTCATGTGACTGGGTAATCGCTGGAGCGGTACCTGTGTGTGTGCTAGCGCACATGCACTTTCTCACAGTGCCTCTAGACTGCTGCCCCTCTGGCTCCCCTGCGCTCCGAGACCACAGGAGTCTGGGTCCCCAGAGTATCTCCAGAAACTGGGGTTTAGTGAAGCTAGAAGTGGCACAGTTGGGAGGGTCTGTCTCCCGCCCCCTTGTGAAAGCCAGTGGCACAATCAGCAGTCAGTCCTCTGTGCACAGTGCCATGCATGTCACCAGTCTTCCAATCCTCTGCGACTCCCTCAAATTTCCATGCACTTCTCCCTTTTCACAGTCCAAACTCCCCCTGTATGAATTTCGGCTGGATCTAGGGTTTAGTGTTGTAGGATAAGGGGTTCAATGACTTTGAGAGTCTCCATCTCCCTCCTGCCAGAGAAAGCCAGCCAGGTACTCTGGCACCTGCTCTCTCCACACGCGTGTTTCCGTACCTCAGCTTTTTGCAGCTCCTCTGGGTCTCTGCGAGCCCCTCTCTTTCCTTCTAGTTGTAGAATTTCCACTTAGCCAGCTTTCCTGCGGTTCTGGATGATGTCCGTTCTGTCTTTTAGTTGTAGTATTGAAATTGTTGTGCGAGGCAGCAGTGTAGGTGTTTACCTATGCCACCATCTTGGATTCTCTCTCCAGTTCTCTGCAAGGGCTGTTCTCGAGGGAGGTGGGGGAGGACCCATTTCACTTCTAATGATACAAAATTATAATAAAAAGAAATTTAGGGAAAAAATGGTGATAGAAAAGACGGACGTGTCCCGAGCCTTGTCCCTGAACAGACAGAACAATTGAGGGTAGCACTGGGAGTGTTTTTTGGTGAGTTAAGGGACAGTTGTACTCCAGGAGAAGGTGGGGGCTGCTGGACAGGGCTCCCCTGACCGGGAAGCCCCCACTGCTGCTGGGTTCCCTCCTGGAGCAACCTGCTCGGATGCAGAGACTGAAAATCTACAGCTGCGGAACCCACTGAAAAGCTGCGAGCCACAGAACACCAAACTCTAATGGGTGCAAACACTTGGATTCAGAGGAGCTCTATACTCCACCCAGAAAGGTCAGATTTCGCCTGGGAAAAGGTGAGATCTCTGGTCCTACAGGACATAGAAACATGCTCATTGTGAGAGCTGGAGCACCAGAGCTTCACCTAGAGAAATCCATGACTATTGGGCTTGGCGTGATCCATGAATATGGAACAGGGTCCTCAGAGCTGCTAACAGAGGGGATCTCTAGAAAGCAACCCATTTTGATCTGACTCAGAGGGACAGCCTGGACATTATTAAAGTGTGCCAGCTGCTTGAACAAGAGTGAGTAAGGGAGACTGCGCAGATTTGTGCTCTTTCCTCTTCAGATCCTTGCTTCTTATTGCTAAGCCCAATACATACGATCACCCAGTTGGGGACACCCTGGGAGACTGCAGGGGAAAGTTGTTTTTCTGGAACCTGGGGATCAGAGCGGGAAGTGACAGTCGGAAAACCAGCTCTGGGGCAGCCAACTCCCACAAACCGGTATTGAATGCCACAGGGAAAGAAGGATCTAATAACAGCCTAGAGAGGATGTATAGTCTCGGAGGTCAATGCAGAAACACTGCCACTGAGGGGATGACTCACAAATTGACGCTTGTATAATCACAAAAATAAGAATAAAGATATTAAGCACTGCCTGCTTAAAAGCCAGGACTGGCTTACAACACTGAGCACCAATGGAACCCAGAGAACTGCAATACTGACCTGACTAGGAAACAGGCATGCCTACAGAACAACAGAGGAAGTGAATGATCTTCACTACTGCACATTCTATTTTTTAATTTATAATTTTTTAAATTTTTAACTTTAAAAAGTTTTTTCATCTTTTACTTAAGAAACCATTTTTTTCTTATTTCCTCACTCAATTTTACCTTTTAATTTATTACATTTTTATTTTCAATGAGTATTATTACTACTACTATTTTACCTTTTTGGAAAAATAGTGTCATATTATTTTCTTTTTATTTTACTTTGGGATTACAGTTCTACATTCTATTTTCATCTTTCATGTACCATCATTTTACTCTATCTTAACCCTATCTTTATTCCATCACTTTCTTCCTAACTTTCCCCCTTTTGTTGTCCTGTTTCTCTTACCCTTTTCTTACTTTAGATTTTTCCTATTTCTTATTTTTTACAACCGGTTAAAATTTCATCCTACTTATGTATCTAATTCCCAATCCCCTGCTCCAAGTCCATACACACCTCTTTCTTCTTTGTCTTCATTATCCAAAAAATTGTTTTCCTCTCTGTCCTTTTGTTGTTGTTTGCTTGAATGTCGGTTATATTGATTTTTTATATATTTGTGAGATTGTTTTGCTTTGCTTTTTGTTTGCTTTGATTTTGTTTGTTTTTCACTTCTGTTTTCCCTCACCTCACTTGATATTAGTTGTTGTTTGTAGGATCTATTAATCTCCAGGCACTTGTTGCTGGCATTTGTTGGTATGAGTGTCTGTTCTATTGGAGTTTTCTCCATATATATATGATTTGTTCCCCTTCTCTTTCTTATTCTCTTTCTTCTCTCTTACTTTCTTTTTTTTCTTTTTTCTCCATTATCCCAATTTAATTTTGGCACTCCTTTTTTCTTTCTTTTTTTTCTTCTTTTCTCTCTTCTTTCTCTCCTATCCTATTATTTGTCTTTCTCTGGTGGTCACCTTTATTTGTAGTTATTAATATCATGAATACATTTCTGTTTAGTGCCTTGTGTGTTGTACCTAGTTGTGTTGTATTTTGTGCCTTTAAATCAATGCAGGAGAGACAGAACTACATAACCAGACACCGGGAGAAGAGAGATCACGGAGAGACAAAGAAACAGCCACATATGAAATAAAGGCAGGCATCACAGAAAAGGAAGTAAATGAAATGGAGGCAAGCCACCTGCTAAAGAAAGAATTCAGAGAAATGGTCATAAGGTGGCTGAAAAGAATGGAAGACAAATTCAACAATATGAGTAAGAACCAAGAGGAAACGAACAAGAACCAAGAAGAAGTGAAAAATTACATCATTGCTGTAAAGAACTCAATGGAAAGCATCAAAAGTAGACTAGAAGTAGAGGACTGCATCAGTGAGCTAGAAGACAAGGTAGGAAAAAACATCCAAGTAGAGCAGCTTCTAGAAAAAAAAAAACTATAAAGCAAAAGGAGAGCCTAAGGAAACTTTGGAACAACAGGAAAAAAGAAACATCTGCATAATAGAGGTTCCAGAAGGAAGGAAACTGAGCAAGGAATAGAAAACCTATATGAAGAAATAATGACAGAAATCTTCCCTGATATAGGGAAGAAAAACCCAAACATATACAAGAAGCTCACAAGTCCCAAGCAAAATGAACCCCAAAAGACCAATGCCAAGACACATTATGATTAAATTGGCAAACACCAATGACAAAGTAAGAATCTTAAAAGCGGCCAGAGAGAGAAAGAAAGTCACCCACAAAGGAACCTCCATCAGACTAGTGACTGATTTCTCAACAGACACTCATCAAGCAAGAAGGGAATGGAATGAAACATACAAAGTCATGCAAAGGAAGGGTCTGAATCCAAAAATACTGTACCCAGCAAGGCTATCAATCAAAATTGAAGGTGAAATCAGGAACTTAACAGACAAAAGTGGACTAAGAGAATGTATTACCACCAAACCAGCAATGCAAGAAATGCTAAAGGATCTGCTGTAAAAAAGAAAAGAAAAGAAAAGAAAGAAAAAGAAAGAAAGAAATAGGAAGCAAAGAAGAAACACAGGGGTAAAGAATAAAAATGGCAATGAATAAGTACCTGTCAAAAATAACTTTAAATGTAAATGGATTAAGTGCTCCAAATAAAAGACATAAGGTAACTGATTGGATAAGAAAAGGTGACCTATAAAGCTGCTGTCTGCAAGAAACCCACCTCAGAAAAAAAGACACACAGAGACTGAAGGTAAAGGGATGGAAAATAGTTTTTCAGGCAAATGGAAATGAAAAAAAAGCTGGGGTAGCAATACCTATAACTAACAAATTAGATCTCAAGGTAAAGGACATAACAAGAGATAAGAAAGGCCACTTTATAATACTAAAGGGAGCAATCCAACAAGAATAACTCTAGTAAATAGATATGCACACAATACAAGAGCATCCAAATACATTAAAAAAAAAACAAACCAACTCCTGGAGGATATCAAGGGAGAGATTCATAGCAATACAATCATAGTAGGAGACTTTAATACCCCACAATCACCATTGGACAAATCCTCTAAACAAAAAAATCAGGAAAGAAACATCAATCCTAAATGACTCACTAGACTGGATGGAACTAATTGACATCTTCAGAACATTTCACTCCAAAGCCACAGAATATATATTCTTCTCAAGTACACATGGCTCATTTTCAAACATGGACCATATGTTTGGTGATAGGCAAAGTCTCTTTAAATTCAAGCCGAGACTGGTTTGGCTCAGTGGATAGAGCGTGAGCTTGCAGACTGAAAGGTCCCAAGTTCGATTCCGGTTGGGGGCATGTACCTTGCTTGTGGGCACATCTCCACTGTGGGGCGTGCAGGAGGTGGCTGATCGATGTCTCTCTCTCATTGATTTTTCTGACTTTCTATCTCTCTCCCTTCCTCTCTGTAAAAAAAAATCAATAAAATATGTTTAAAAAATAATAATAATTAAATAAATAAATTCAAGCAGATAGAAATCATATCAAGAATCTTCTCAGATTACAGTGGCATAAAACTGGAAATCAACTACAGTAAAAACAATACAAAGAAATCAAACACATGAAGACTAAACAGCATGCTATTAAACCATGACTGGGTAACCAGACAGATCAGGGAAGAAATAAAAAACATCATGGCAACAAAGGACAATGAAAACACACTATCCAAAATCTTTGGGACACAGTGAAAGCAGTCTTGAGAGGGAAGTTCATACCTCTACAAGCCTACTGCAAAAAACAAGAAACAATGGTAATAAATTACCAAACCCTACAACTCAAAGAGCTAGAAAGGGAGCAACAAGAAAAGCCCAGTGTAAGCAGAAGGAAGGAAATAGTAAACATCAGGTTGGAGATAAATGACATAGAGACCAAAGAAACAATACAAAAGATCAACAAAACTAAGAGCTGGGTTTTTTAAAGGATAAACAAGATTCATGAACCTATAGTTAGGCTCACCAAGAAGCAAAGACAGAGGATCAAATAAACAAAATCAGAAGGAAAGATGTGAAATAACAGCAGATCTCACCAAAATACAAAGGACTGTTAAAAAAAATGCTATGAACAACTCTATTCCAACAAGCTGGACAACCTGGAGAAAATGGACATATTCCTAGAAAAATATAACCTTCCAAACTCAATCTAGAAAAATCTCAACATCTCCATAGGCCAATAACTATGGAAGAAATTGAAGCAGTCATAAAAAAGCTACCAGCAAACAAAAGCCAGGGCCCAGATGGCTTCACAGGGGAGTTTTACCAAACATTCAAGGAAGAATTAAATCCTATCCTCCTCTGATTATTTTAAAAAATTCAAGAAAAAGGAACACTTCTAAGCTCCTTCTATGAAGCCTGCATAACACAAATACCAAAACCAGATAAAGACAACACAATGAAAGAGAATTACACACCAATATTCCTCATGAACATAGATGCCAAAATCCTCAACAAATTTCTAGCAAATCAGATCTAGCACTACATCAAAAAGATCATACACCACGACAAGTAGGATATATCCCAGGGATGCAAGGATGGTACAATAACATAAACAAATTGAGACACAAAAACACATAGTCATATCAATTGATGCAGAAAAATCATTTGATAAAATCCAAAACCTTTTCTGGATAAAAACTCTCAACAAGATGGGAATAGAAGGATCACATCTCAATACAATAAAAGCCATGTATGATAAACCCAAAGCTAATATCATACTCAGTGGGCAAAAACTAAAACCATTTCTCCTAAGAACAGGGACAACACAGAGATGACTACTCTCACCACTCTTGTTTGACATAGTACTGGAAGTATTAGCCATTGCAATTAGACAAGAAGAAGAAATAAAAGGCATCCAAATTGGTAAATAAGTAAAGCTGTCCTTATTCACAGATGACATGATATTGTACATAAAAAACCCGAAAGACTCCGTTAAAAAACTAATAGACTTAATAAATGAATTCAGCAATGTTACAGGATACAAATTTAATGCCAGAAAATCTATGGCATTTCTATACAATAGTAGTGAATTTACAAAAAGAGAGACTAAAAAAGCAATCCCATTTACCATCTCACCAAAAACTTAAGATATCTAGGAATAAACTTAACTAAGGAGGTAAAAGACCTATATTCTGATAACTACAGGACACTGAAAAAATAGAGGAATATGTAAACAGATGAAAGAGTACACCATGTTAATGGATTGGGACAATCAACATCATTAAATTGTCCATACTACCTAAAGCCATTTTAAATTCAATGCACTCCCCATTAGAATACCAACAGCATATTTCAAAGACCTAGGAAGAACTCTTCAAAGTATCATCTGGAACAAAAACGACCCTGAATTGCTGCAGCAATCCTGAGAAAGAAGAATAAAATAGGTGGGATCTCAATACCAGACTTCAAGCTATACTACAAAGCAATTGTTCTCAAAACAGCCTGGTGTTTGCACAAGAACAGGCATATAGACCAATGGAATAGAACAGAGAATCCAGATATCGACCCAAACCTCTATGCTCAATTAATATTTGACAAAGGAGGCATGAAATACAATGGAGTCAAGATGCTCTCTTCAATAAATGGTGTTGGGAAAATTGGACAGATACATGCAAAAAAATGAAACTAGACCACCAACTTACACCAAATACAAAAATAAACTCAAAATGGATAAAGGACTTAAACATAAGGCGGGAAATCATAATATACTAGAGTAATCCACTGGCAGCAAAATCTCAGACATATGCGGAAGGAACTTCTTCACTGATACTGCTCCAAGGACAATGGAAGCTAAAGAGAAAATAAACAGATGGGACTACATCCAAATAAAAAGTTTTTGACCAACAAAAGAAACCATCAACAAAGCACCAGAAATCCCACAGTATGAAATAACATATTTGTAAATGTTATCATTGATAAAATTTTATCTCCAACATCTACAGACAATTTATACAATTTAATAAAAGAAAGGTAAATGATCCAATAAAAAAAAATGGGCAACGGACCTAAATAGAATCTTTTTAAAAGAAGACAGAAGGAAGACCAAGAGACACATGAAAACATGCTCAAAATCACTAATTATCCGAGAGATGCAAATCAAAATGTCAATGCAATACCATCTCACACCTGTCAGAATGGCTATCATCAACAAATCAACACACGGTAAGTTTTGGAGAGGATTCAGAGAAAAAGGAACCATCGTGCATTGCTGGTGGGAATTCAGACTGGTGCAGCCACTGTGGAGAACAGTATGGAGTTTCCTCAAAAAACTAAAAATGAAAATCCCATTTGACCTAATAATCCCACTCCTAGGAATATATCCTAAGAAACTAGAAACACCAATCAAAAAGGATATATGCACCCCTATATTCATAGCAGCACAATTCACCATAGGTATGATTTGGAAAGAGCCTAGGTGCCCATCAGCAGATGACTGGAACAGAAAACTATGGTATGTCTGTACAATGGAATACTATGCTACCATCAAAAAGAAGGAATTCTTACCATTTGCAGCAACCTGGATGGAACCGGAGAGCATTATGCCAAGTGAAATAAGCCAGTCAATGAAAGAAAAATATCACATGATCTCACTCATTTATTGATAATAAAGAATATTATAACCTGATAAACAATAGATACAGAGGCAGGAAAGCATCAAACAGATTGTCAAATTACAGTGGGACCGAAACTAGTTAGGCTCAGTGGAGAGAGCATCAGCTTGCAGACTGAAAGGTCCCAGGTTTAATTCCAGTCAAGGGCATGTACCTTGGTTGCAGCACATCCCCGGTAGGGGTGTGCATGAGGCAGCTGGTTGATGTTTCTCTCTCATCAATGTTTCTAACTCTCTATCTCTCTCCCTTCCTCTCTGTAAAAAATCAATAAAATATATTTTTAAAAAAGAAAAAAATACAGTGGGAAGATTACAGAGAGGTGATGTAGATAAGAGATCAACCAAAGGACTTATATGCATGCATATAAGCATAACCAATGGACGCAAGGAGGTTAAGGCATGCATGGGAGTGAAGTGGGGAGGCAATGAGAAGGTATGTACACATTAATACATTAATAAAAATATAAATAAATAAAATAAAAATAAGAAATTTATTTTTATATATTTTGATTCTAGTATATGTGAACTATATGTCATTCCTTTTGAGCCTAACTTGGAGGAGGGAACTGGGAGTTGATAACACTTAAAAGAGGTAAAATCCCTTTAAAGTAATAAATATTCCTGTAGTAAAGTCTCAGAAGAAAGTAAACGAGTGAAAGGAAAGTGAGCATGGCAAATATTTGCATTCTGGTGGAATCAGTGAGGGATCAGTAGGGGAGGGAATTTAAGTTTGTATAAGAGGGCATGTCATTGGGTACAGGGAGAAATGGGGAAATAATCTTTAAAGTTTAAAAGGTAACAGAAACATTTCTTTTTATACAAAACTAGAGGCCTGGTGCATGAAAGTCCAGTAAGGTGTGGGGTCTGAAGAGGATCCCTCAGCCAGGCCTGCACCCTCTCCAATCTGGGACCCCTGTGGGATTGGGCCTAAACTGGCAGTTGCACATCCCTCTTGCAATCTGTGACCTCGACTCCTAACTACTCACCTGCCTGCTTGCCTTAACCACTCTGCCTGCTGGCCTGATCCCCCTAACTGCCCTCTCCTGATGGCCTGGTCACCCCTAACTGCCCTCCCCCGCTGGCCTAGTTGCCCCTATTGACTTTTTAAAAATCTTCTCCCTTTCACACAATTTTTCCCTCTCCTTTATGTAACTTTTTTCAACTGACTCATCCTACCTAATAAAAGAGTAATATGCAAACTGACCATCATCACTCCAAGACACAAGGTGGCTGTCCCCATGTGGTCAAAGATAGCTGCCCCCATGTGGACACAAGATGGCTGCCACAAGATGGCCTGCAGGGGAGGGCAGTTCTGGGCAGTTAGGAGTGACCAGGCCAGCAGAGGAGAACAGTTGGGGGAGACAGGCCAACAAGGGAGGGCAGTTGGGAGGAAACCGAGGCTTGCAGGAGAGGGCAGTTGTGGGCTATCAGACAAGCAGGGAGGACAGTTAGAGATGACTGGGCAAGCAGAGAGGGACAGTGGGGGGGCAGGACTGCAGGGGAGAGCAGTTGGGGGAGGGACCAGGCCTGCAGGGTAGTGCAGTTCGGGGGGACCAGGCTGGCAGGGGAGGGACATTAGGGATGACCAGGCCAGCAGTGGAGGGCAGTTAGGAGCAATTGAGCCAGCCAGGGAGCAGGTAGGCATCGATCAGGCTGGCAAGGGAGTGGTTAGGGGGTGATCAGGCTGGCAAGCAGAAGGGCTTAGGGGCAATCAGGCAGATGCAGGTGAGCAGTTCGGATACAGTAGTCCCAGATTGTGAGAGGGATGTCCGATGTTTAGGGCAGTAGGACATTCCTCAAGAAGTCCGAGATTGGAGAACGTGCAGGCTGGGCTGAGGGACACCACCCTCATGCACAAATTTCATGCACTGGGCCTCTAGTCATTTATAAACTTCTTTCCTTCTTATTTTCTATTTCAGTTCCATCATCCTTCTTTCCATCTTTCTCCTACCCTCCCTCCCTCCCCACATTCCTTCTTTTCTTTATCTTTATCGTTATCTTTATCTTTCCTCTCCCTCCCCTTTTCTTTCCTTAATTTTTTTCTTCACTTCCTCCCTTGGACCTGATTTGCTCCCTGCCCCATTTCTTCCTTCTTCCCATTCTTTTAAGCTCTACCGGCTCCCCCTTTAAAACTTTTCTTCCGTTCCTCTTTCTCTCTTATCCTTCCTTTCTCATATACTCCTCTCTACTTACTTCCATTGTTTTAATACCTATCTATGTACCTGCTTAATTATTCACTATCATTTATCTTTTTTTCTTTTCTGACTCCTACTTTTAAAATCTGTACCCAGTACACAACTATACTTGATTTTCATTATAACTCCTACAGTTCACTCATACATCCTCTTTCCTTCTTTAACGCTGTTTACTGACTCCTTTATAAAATTCTTCCCTCCCTCCTTCCCTTCTATCCCATCTCCCCCCCCCCTCCTCCTTCACTGTTTTACTCTTTTTACAGGCTGATTAAGAATTCTATGCTTTTTGTCCTTAGTACTGACTGC
The DNA here is from genome assembly GCA_011751065.1 of Lasiurus cinereus. Lineage (NCBI taxonomy): Eukaryota > Metazoa > Chordata > Mammalia > Chiroptera > Vespertilionidae > Lasiurus > Lasiurus cinereus. The sequence goes on along the minus strand of JAAGEH010000015.1, from coordinate 32,519,435 downwards.
TTTCCTCTCTGGGACCTGTAGGTGCCTCTGTTTGGGCACTCAGGCCCCTCTTACACCAGATTTGAGGGGCTGAGCAAAGACACAGCTGTGTCTTACCTACCATGGCCGATGGACACGCATGAGCATTCATGCACACACAAGGCTTTTCTCCCATTGAGTGCTGAACCAGGGGGGTCATGGAGGCCTTTCCCGCCCCCAGGCATGCCGGTTCCCATGCTTCGAGCAACTCTCCATCTGCTTCCTGCCAGAATTCGCAGGCAATGGGCATGCTTGTGCAGGCACGGTTGAGCCAGGTTTGTCCTTGGGGGAGCTTTCCACCCAGGATGTGAGCCCCCATCTGAGTTGGACCAGGCAGATGAATGAAGGGATGGCTGGAGAAAGCTGCAGTGGCTTCCATGTGGTGTGAGGGTTGCCTGTGCACTCTCTGTTGCCACGCCCAGGCCCTTCCTTCCTGGTATTGGGTCCACATGCATACAAGACTCCTCCTGGGGGTCACTGCCAATGGGCACACCGCCTGGTTAGCTTCTGTTGATGATGCCCCAAGAACCGGCCTTCTGCCATGTGATTGTTGCACCTCAGCTCCCCCCACCTCAGGGGGGGGGCGTTGGTGGTCTCCTTGGAAGACTGCTCTTGGATGGGGTGTGGTACCACGGGGGTGTTTGTCAAATGCGTGCACCCAGGAAAAAAAGAGGACTCCAGCGGCAGGGAAGCGAGCCTCACTCAAGTCCCACTGCTGTGCGTGCACCTGCTGGTCTGTCAATATGCAAATTGGTCGTTATTGGGACATTGTAATGGTCAATTAGCATAGTACCTCTTTATATGTATAGATGTGGCAGATAGCCCAACGCTCAGTGGGTGAGCGTTGACCCAGGAACCAAGAGGTCACTGGTTTGATTCCCAGTCAGGGGATATGCCTGGGTTGTGGGCTCAATCCCAGTAGGGGGTGTGCAGGAGGCAGCCAATCAATTATTCTCATCATTGATGTTTCTATCTCTCTCTCTCTTCCTCTCTGAAATCAATAACAACATACTTTAAAAATAAAAATAAAACATGGCATATATATGGCAGTAGAGTTTTGATAAGCATTTATGAGCACTTGCTGGTAGATTTAAGAGCCTCCTTGGTGATCTTGTGGGCACTATGTATATATTATGCCCCCTTCCACCTAGGAGTCAGGACATAGTGTCTGCAGAATTATGTATTCATTAAAGTAACACTAGTTCTGTCATTTTAAACATATGACACCCAAGGTCATCCTGAATGCTGAAAACCAGCCAACAGATGGGAAAAAAGAAAGATTGGAAATGGCCTGAATGACACATCTCTTCCATCAACATTCCAATGGTGAGAACTTATCATAAGGCCCCACCTACATGCAAAGAGAACTGGGAAATGGTAGTTTCTGTCTGCAGAGCCATATCCCAAACATAACTTAGCATGATGAAAGGATAATACAGATGTTTGTAGGCTAGCTAAGCATTTTTACCATAGTTGTATTGTGCCAGTTATAAGTTCTTGTCTCAGTTCTAATCTCATCATGCCTGGTCCCCTTCTTTGTGGGGCTGGCTCACAAAGGACACTACAAGCCACTTCTAAGGTTTATAGGTTGGCACTATGTTAGGTTCTGCCAATAGGGGGCAGTAGAGGGAGATTGCAAAGCTGGAGGAGGAAGAGACTTGCCATTACCTGCTTGCTTACTTAGGTTTCCTGTATGCTTGAAAATCACCCCAGCCTTGCTTCTTAAATTTTGATGTTAATCCTCACCCAAGGATATTTTTTCTATTGATTTTTAGGCACAGTGGATCAAACTGGGGACCCTTCAGTCCTCTGAGCCAAACCAGCTATGGCCAGATCTCCATTTCTAATACCCTGTTCGGAGCATGTGCAGGAGGCAACCAATTGATGTGTCTCTCTAACATGGATGTTTCTCTGTGTGTGTCTCTCCCCCTCCCTTCTACTTGCTAAAAATCAATGGGAAAGTGTCCCCAGGTTAGACTTAACAATAAATAAATAAATAAATAAATAAATAAATAAATAAATAAATAAATAATTTTGAAAAGGTTATTCTTTTTCCAATGAATTGCACTTGTGCCTTTGTAAGAAATTAGTTCCTATGTTTGTGTGGTTATATTTCTGGGCTCTATTTTGTTCCATTAATATATATGTTTTGTATCATTACCACACTGTCTTGATTATACTGTAGCTTTCTAGTACATCTTAAAATCAGGTAATGTTAGCCTTCCAAATGTATGTGTTTTTTTTTTCAAAGTTGCTTTGGCAATTCTAGGTCAGTTCCATTTCCATATGAATTTCAGAATTAGCTTGTCAATTTCTACAATTCTCATGCTGGAATTTTGAAAGGGATTGTATTGAATATATAAATTAATTTTGGAAGAATTGTTATCTTAACAATATTGAGTTTTCTGACCCATGAACAAGGTATACATCTACATTTAGATTTTCTTTAGTTTTTCCCAGTAATACTTTATAGTTTTTAGCATACAAGTTTTGCACATCTTTTATCTGATTTATCGCTAATTATTTAGTATGTTAGATGCTATTGCAAATGATATTTTAAAATTTCAATTGTTCATTATTTCAATTTTTTATTACAGTTGTTTCAATAGTATAAAAATTATATATTAACTAGAGGCCCAGTGCACAAATTCATACATGGATGGGGTCCCTTGGCCTGGCTGGTGATCCAGGCCTATAGGGGGTAGGCCAGCAGCATCTGCCCCCTGGTGGTCAGTGTGCATCATAGCAACTGGTCAACCAGTTGTTCCAGTCATTCAGTTGCAATGGTCACTTAGGCTTTTATATATATTGAGTGGCCAGATTACTATGATCTCTGAACACATAATAATCTGGCCACTCAATGTATATCCTGTATAATAAAAAGCTAATATACAAATTGTCCCCTCGATCAGGAGTTCAACCAGCAAGCAGACTGGCCAACTGCCCATGTCCCCTCCCTCTGGCTAGGCTGGCCAGACCCCACCCAAGCAATAATTCATGCACTGGGCCTTCAATATATATACTGTGTAGCCACATTATTATGCTAGTCAGAGATCATAATAATCTGGCCACTCAGTGTATGTATGTATGTATATTTGTGTGTGTGTGTGTGTGTGTGTGTGTGTGTGTGTGTGTGTGTATATATATAAAACGTAGCCTACAACTTTACTAAGCTTACATGTTATACATTTTTTTTACATTACAACCAATTTTCTGCATATGAACAGGTTATCTGCAAGTAAATAAAATTGTACTTCTTCCTTTACAATTTGGGTCCTTTTATTGAATTTTTTGCCTAATTGCTCTGGAAGAGCCTCTGGTACAGTGCTAAATATAAGGGGTGAAAATGAACATCCTTGACTCATTAGTGCCCTCAGAGAGCACTCACTCTTTCACCATTAATTATGATGTTGGCTGTAGGTATTTCATTGGTATACTTTTTCAAGTTGATTAAATTCCCTTCTATGGCTAGTTTGCTCAGAGTTATTATCAGTAATGGATGCTGGATTTTTGTCAAATGATTTTTCTTTATCTATTGAGATGATCCTATGGCTTTTATTTGTTAATTTGCTAATATACTAGTAGTAATTATATTGATTTATTTCAGATATAAACCACTTTGCATTCCTAACATAAACACACTTGCACTAGATGTAATTCCTTTTATATCTTGCTGGATTCAATTTGTTAAAATTTTATTTTGAGTTTTTGCATCTGTGTTCATGAGGGATATTGGTCTATATCAGTGGTTGGCAAACTGCAGCTCACGAGCCACATGCGGCTCTTTGGCCCCTTGAGTGTGGCTCTTCTACAAAATATCATGGCCTGGGCAAGTCTATTTTGAAGAAGTGGCATTAGAAGAAGTTTTTAGTTTTAAAAATTTGGTTCTCAAAAGAAATTTCAATCATTGTACTATTGATACTTGGCTCTGTTGACTAATGAGATTGCTGACCACTGGTCTATATATACTTTCATTTGCCCTGTTTCATTATCAGAGTAATGCTGTCCTCGTGGAACGAATGAGTTAGGACTTACTCCCTTCTTTCCATTTTCTGGAAGACTGAGTAAAATTGATATTATTTCTACCTTAAGTTTTTGGTAGAAATCAACAGTGAAAACACCTAAGCCTACAGTTTACTTTGTGAGAAGCTTTCTAATTTAAAATTCAATTTCTATTATAGGTTTACTAGTAGAACTGCCTACTCACATTATATATGTGTTTTTTAATGAGTCTTTAAAGCAATTAGTCCATTTCCTCTAAGTCCTCAAGTTTATTTACATAGTTTGTTCATAATGTTCCCTTATTATTCTTTTACTATTTATAGAATCTGCAGTGCTAACTTTTGTCTCATTTCTGACATTGGTCATTTTTGTCTCCCCTTTTCCTTATCAACATAACCAAAGTTTTATCAAATTTGCTGATTATCTGAAAAAAATACAGCTTTTAGAATAATTGTATTTCTCTATTGATTTTATGTTTTCTGTTTCTTACTTTGGACTTAATTTTGATCTACTTTTTCTAGTTTCTTAAGATAAAAACATTTCTTCTTTTCTTGCATATGCACATAGTGCTATAATTTTTTTCTGCTGCTTTATGGCATTTTGGACATTTTGATGTGTTGTGTTTTCATCTTCCTTTAGTTAAAAATACTTTAAAATTTTCCTTTTGATTTTTTTCTTTGACATGTGTTATTTATAAACTAGAGATCTGGTGCACAAAATTTGTGCATGAGGGGAGCAGGTGTGTGTCCCTCAGCCCAGCCTGCACCTCCCTCTGGGACATCCCTCTCACAATCCAGAACTGCTAGCTCCCAACTGCTCTCCTGCCTGCTTGCCTGATTGCCCTTAACTGCTTCTGCCGGCCAGCCTGATCACCCCCTAAGCACTCTCATGCCAGCTTGATCGACATCTAACTGCTCCCCTGCTGGCCTGGGTCCCTCCCAACTGCCCTCCTCTGCCAGTCATCTTGTGGTGGCCATCTTGTGTACACTTGAAGTTGTCCCAGAGGCTCCTTACACAATCTTTGTATTTTTGGATTCTTTTTTTCTTTTTGCTCTTCTGATTGTATGTTTTTTGCTTCCTCGTAATCCAAATTGTTCATTTGATAATTGGAATCCTCTACTTTACTGTTGAAACCCTGTAAATTATTCTTTATTTTAGTTAGTGTATGCTTAATTTCTGACAGGTCTTTTTTCATGTCTTTGACATTCTCACTAAGATCTTTGAAAGTCTCACTAAGTCTTTTGAAGCTCTCATTAAGTACCTTGAAGCTCTCATTAAGATCCTTGAGTAACCTTATAATCTTTATTTTGAACTCTGTATCCAGTACTTTGCTTGTTCCCATTTTTTCATTTGTGACATGTTACTTTTTCTCTTCTTTTTTGATACTTCCCTGTTTTGTTTCCATGAATTAAGTAGACCTGTTATGTCTCCTGGAATTGGTAGAGTGGCCTTGTGTATTAGGTGTCCTGTAGGGTCCAATGGCTCAGCCTCCCCAGTCACTTGAGCTGGGTATTCCAGGTGCACCCCTGTGTGAGCTGCGTGCACCATCTTATAGTTGTGCCCTGATTGCTGTTGGTGTCACTGGGAGGAATTGACCTCCATGCCAATTGGCTTTGAGGACCAATTGCATCTACAATGGAAGAACTGCTGTGTAAGAGACACCCCTATGGAATAGGACTTGCTTTAGTGGGGCTTTGGTGCTCACAAGTCTGTCCCATGAGTGTGTTGCCTGTGGATGTGTAGAGTTGTTACCTGCTATGGTCTGAAACTACCAGGTGCACTTGCTCTGGGGTCTCTCAGGAGGTGCAAAGTCAGCCACTGCCTGAGGCCACTCATCAGGATATGCACATGGCTGCTAATTGTATTGGTTTAGGAAGTGCACAGGTAAGGCCCAGCTGTGAAGCAATGTAGGCTAGTGCTAATACTGGGTCTTGGGCCTTTTATTAATAGGTTTGGGGCACAAAAATTCCAGCTGCTGCTTATTTGATTTTAGCAAAGTCTGAAGCCTGAGCCAGGATAGGCCATTCATATGGAAAAGCTGCTGCAAACAGCTGGGATAGGGCTACAAATTGGATAGGGTAGGGCCTCATATAATCACCAGAGTTGAGGGAACAGTGTGGGACATGCTGATGAAAACTCAGATATGGCTTCCAGTCAGCTCTGTAATGGGGGAGGTCCCAACACAAGAACAATGACCCCTATGTGCACCCCTGTCTGGGAGAAAGCCACCCCCAAGTTCGTTCCCCAATGCCAGACAATCCAGTTTCTTTCTGTATGTCCTGGTATTACCCCAAAGCTGCTGACCAGTGCTGGAACTCAGAGGAAGCAGAGCCTTGTAAGTCCGTGCACGGGCCCTTTAAGAGGAACACCTGGGACTTCAACAGCCTCTGTGTCACTCGGCCACAATCCCCGCTGGTTTTTACAGCCCTAAATTACAGGGATTTTCTTCCCAGCTCTAGAACTCTGGGATTGGGGTCTGGTGTGGGGCTAGGATCCCCTGTTTCTCATAGGAGGCCTTGAAGATAGCCCTTCTATTTAAAAATAATGCTACATGTGGGTTTAGGACCAGCCCATTCTATGTCTCTGCCCCAATGACCAGTCTCAATGTGCTTTCTTCTTTACTTCTCTAGTTATAGTACTTCCATTCAGCCAGATTTTAGGTGATTCTGAATGATTGTTCTGTGTTTCAGTTGTAATTTTGATGTGACGTGGGAGGCGGTGAGTACCAGTGTTTCCCTAAGCCACCATTTTGGTAATGTCATTTTTTATCTGCTTAAACGATATATATCCTCCAACATTTACTAAAATTAGGTCTTCTGGTGATAATTTAAAAAATATTTTATATGTCTAAAATGTATTTGTTTTATCTTTTTTTAATTTTCAATAGTTATGGTAAAATACACATAATATAAAATCTGCCATCTAAACCATTTTAAGTGTACTAGTACAGTTCAGTGGCATTAAGTACATTCACATTGTTGTGCAATTATCACCACCATCAATATCCAGAACTCTTTTCATCTTGCAAAATGGAAACTCCTTACTCATTTAATAACTCCCAGTCTTTCTTCTCTCCAGCCTCTGGGTAACCACCATTCTATTCTCTATCTCTATAAATTTGACTATTGTAGGACCATGGTTGACAAATTGCGGATCGCGAGCCACATGTAGCTCTTTGGCCCCTTGAGTGTGGCTCTCCCACAAAATACCATGGCCTGGGCGAGTCTGTTTTGAAGAAGTGGCATTAGAAGAAGTTTAAGTTTAAAAAATTTGGTTTTCAAAAGAAATTTCAATCATTGTACTGGTGCTTTTCTTTTCCAATTTTTAAATTAATATATTACATCTGTACATATCTTCCCATTGCTCCCACACACACCCCACTCCCATGCATGCCCTAACTCCTTAGTGTCTTGCATCTATTGGTTATGCTTATATGCATGCGTACAAGTCCTTCAGTTGATCTCTTATCTACCCCACCTCTCCTTAACCTTCCCACTGTAATTTGACAGTCTGTTTGATGCTTTATTGCCTCTGTATCTATCTTTTGTTCATCAGGTTATAATGTTCTTTATTATCTATAAATGAGTGAGATCATGTGGTATTTTTCTTTCATTGACTGGCTTATTTCACTTAGCATAATGCTCTCCAGTTCCATCTAGGTTGCTCCAAATGGTAAGAATTCCTTCTTTTTAATGGCAGCATAGAATTCCATTGTGTAGATGTACCATAGTTTTCTTGTAATGTTGATATTTGGCTCAGTTGAGTTTGCCGACCACTGCCCTAGGATAACCTTTCCTCCTCTAGCATACTGCTGGTCATATGGTTTAGACTCCCTGACATTTTTTCCCTAAAGATAACATCTAGACTTCAATTATATTTCAGCTCCAGGTCCAGAAAAGCAGCAAAACCAGACAAGTGACATCCTGGCTGCCTCAGGACCAGCTGCACTGACTAATGACCCCCTGCCCTGGCATTGACCAATCAGTGGAGACTATTGGGGGGTGAGAGGGAGAGAAAAGAGCACACCTAGAAATCTAATGAATATTCTATTGAGATTCTCTCCTGAGACCTCCTCTGTGATTCCCACCTGCAAGAGAGAGATAAATATCCTCAATACAAAGGACCCAACAAGAGGTCTTGCCCAGGGGGGCAAAACCCTGCAATTCCCTTTCCTCTTCTTCATCTTCCCCAGGCACATATGTCCTAATCTCTAAACCATGAGACTTGCAAACAGGAGAGGAGTGGGCAGTGGCAGCTCATCCTGAGCTAATCCCCTGAACCTGTCTCCAAGACCCCCTTTTCTCTGACTTCCCAGTGAATCAAAGCAGCTCAGCCTAGGCTCTCCTGTTGCTTCTTCTATGCCCTTCCTTGTTTCACTGTCCTAAGTGTGTTTTTGCTATGGGCAATAAATTCTTGCTTGCTTTGCTGCACTTCATCTTTTGATTGAAATTTTTTTCTTCAAGAAGATAAGAACTGAGGTCTTGTCTTGCAGGTAGCATTTCCTCCTATCCAAGACCATTTCACTCTTAAATTTCAAAAGGCCTCCTCTTCCCAGGTAGCATCCCATGCTGGAGATCTCTCCAAAGCCTCATTATATGTCCTATTTCTTGCTCTCTATAACAATTTTACAGGGTTAGAGTGTACTTAGGGATGAAGATTACAGAGAAGAAAGCCTTCAAGGTCTTGCTTCAGCATACAACTAGAGTATAAATGCTTTCCACCATCTCTCATATATAAGCACTAAGTTCACCCATGTTGGACAACACTTACACACCTCCCAAATACTTTTTCCACTCTCTAAGGACAGTTCTGTGTGATGCAAGGGGTTTTGGTTTTTAAAGATAAGTCACAAAAACAGAGCAAACCCTTCTTAGAGCACCATACCTCCCACTGATCATGGTTCAAAATTACTGTCCTGCAAATTGATATATGGAAAACAGTATAAGCCTCTGCCAGAGCAGCCATTTCTCTCCATGTGTGGGCTATTCTGTTCTATCTTGCCTCACAAGACATGAAGGAAACAAAATATTTTGTTTAAATTACAGGGAAGCAATCTTAAGGATTTATTCTTTCCATTGTTTATCAAACAAATAGTCTTCATGTGTCAACTATGTACAAGTAGATAGCAATAACAATGATCTCCTTAGTATATTGGTTTGTTTTCTATTTAATTCATCAGCAAAATTTTTTAGGGAAACATGAAAAATTATAAATGTTTCAATAACAAAAGCAAACAACAATCAAACATACTTAAAATTAAACTTTTAAACTACCATGGGCAAATGTTTTCAGGTTTCCTTTAATGGCAAAAACAACATGAGTATTAGATGTGACCATAAAAATAATAAGATTATTATCTTCTAAAAATAAACCTGAAGGAGAATCCAAGATGGTGGCATAGGTAAACACTGCTACCTCGCACAACAATTTCAAAACTACAGCTAAAAGATAGAATGGGCATCATCCAGAACCACAGGAAATCTGGCTGAGTGGCAACTCTACCACTAGAAGGAAAGAGAGGGGCTCACAGAGACCCAGAGGAGCTGCAAAAAGCTGAGGTATGGAGACGCGAGCATGAAGAGAGCGGGTCCTGGAGTACCTGGCTGGCTTTCTCTGGCGGGAGGGAGACGGAGACTCCCAACTGTACTGAACCACTTATCCTATGGCACTGAACCCCAGGTCCAGCTGAAACTCATATGGGGGGAGTTTGGGCTGTGAAAAGGGAGAAGTGCACGGAAATTTAGGGAAGCCGAGAAAGAGCAGAAGTCTGGTGGCATGCAGAGCATTGCGCACAGAAGACCGACTGCTGATTGTGCCGCTAGCTTTCACAGGTGGGTGGGAGACAGAGCCTCCCAACTGCGCCACTTTTAACTCCACTAAACCCCAGTTTCGGGTGAGACCCTGGGGACCTAGACTCATATGGTCCTGGAGCGCAGGGGAGCTGGAAAGGCAGTGGTCTAGAGGCACTGTGTGCATGCACAGGGACTGCTCCAGCAGTTACCCAGAGACACATGAGACTCGGGGGCCATGGAGGGCAGGGCCGACTGGAAGGCAAGGTGGTCCATTAAGCCCTGAGACTCCACCCATCCCAAGCTCAACAGAGAGGCTTCTGCAGTTTTGCAAGACTTGTATCATAAGGCTGAATCCAACACAGAAGTTCTCCCGGCATAGTGAAAATGTGGAGACAAAGGAACAGATCACAAACAAAAGAAATGGAGGAAAATAAATGACTGGATATCGAGTTCAAAACCACGGATATAAGGTTTTTCAAGAATATCCTAGACAAGATAGATAAATTTAATGAGACCCAGGAGGAGATGAAAAAAGACCAACTAGAGATGAAAAAGGACCAAGTAGAAATTAAACATACACTGACTGAAATAAAAATATTATACAGAGACCTAACAACAGACTAGAGGAAGGCAAGAATCAAGTCCAAAATTTGAAATATAAAGAATCAGAAAACACTCAACTGAAAAAGCAAGAAGAAAAAAGAATCCAAAAATGTGAAGATAGTGTAAGGAGCCTCTGGGACAGTTTCAAGCGTACCAACATCAGAATTGTGGGGGTGCCAGAAGAAGAGAGAGAACAAGACACTGAAAACCCATTTGAAGAAATAATGACTGAAAACTTCCCACCTCTGGTGAAAGAAATAGACTTACAAGTCTAAGAAGCACACAGAACCCCATATAAAAGGAATCCAAAGAGGACCACACCAAAACACATCATAATTAAAATACCAAGAGCAAAAGACAGAGAATATTGAAAGCAGCAACAGAAAAACAGTTAATTACCTACAAGGGAGCACCCATACGACTGTCAGCTGATTTCTCAACAGAAACTATGCAGGCCAGACAGGAGTGGCAAGAAATATTCAATGTGATGAATAGCAAGAACCTACAACCAAGAATACTCTATCCAGCAAAGCTATCATTCAGAATTGAAAGACAGATAAAGAGTTTCACAGATAAGAAATAGCTAAAGGAGTTCATCAACTCCAAACCAGTATTATATGAAATGCTGAAAGGTACTCTTTAAAAAGAGGAAGAAGAAAAAGGTAAAAGATTAAAAAAAATTATGAACAACAAATACATATCTATCAACAAGTGAATTAAAAATTTGATCAACAGAATAAACTGGTGACTATAATAAAATCAGGAGCACAGAAAGGGAGTGGACTGATAATTCTCAGGGGGAAAGGGGTGATGGAGGTGCAGGGAGAACTGGACAAAAATCATACACCTATGGATGAGGTCAATGGAGCAAAGTAAGGGTAGAGGGAGGGGTAGGAACCAGGTTGAGGGGAGCTATGGAGGGGAAAAAAGGGAAACAAATATAACAATCTGAATAATAAAGATTTAATTTATAAAAGATTAAAAAAATAAATAAAATAATAAAAATAAACCTGAGAGGTTGTACCCATCCAAAGACACAATATCCCACTAAGTGTAGCTACCTGAGAGTCTGTGCCCTTGTGTATTGGTGTGGCCACTACTCATCTTTAGAGATTAAAATTAGTTTTAGTTTGGGTATGATGTTCCTCTTCTGGGATCCCCAGACAACCTATACTTTGATATGCATCAAAGAACTTGTCACACTGGATTATCTGTCTCCCTCCCCTAGCTAAATGCCCCCTGAATGAAGGGATGTCATGTGATTTTGTACCCCTTGGGCCAAGCATGTACTCTGTAAGTTTATTTGTTAGTTGATTGAAAAAATATATCTGCATCATATTTTTGAACCACCTTCAATAATAGCATGTCCTTCTTTTAATGGAGAATGTAGTTTTTGGAGAATGGATGGTATTCAGAACATGTTGAGCAATTGAGATAGTCATAAAACTGAATAATTCTGTCTTTATTTTTAAAATGAGCTGTTATTACAATGTACTGACTACTTTTCTTCTGTGATTCATAAATTGGCTCTGAAAATAATTCCAAAGAAGGAATTACAAAGGTTTTAAGCAATAGATGCTTCCTGGGGAAATATCTTTGAAAGATTGCATTCATTTTTCGTTTAAGCTCTAATATGTGTTCAGAGAACAAATAAATATTTGTCTGGAAAATTATTTAATAAATACACTAAAGAACAGAGCATACTTTTTAAAGATGAATAGCATTACTCTGGAGCAGGATTGCTGCATTCAAATCCTGGTTCTGCAGCTACTTTAGCATATGGTCTTGGACAAGTTACTCAACCTGTTAATACCTCAGTTTCTTCATTTGTAAAATGGGGATGAATAGTATCTTCCAAATAGGGTCACTTTAAATAGTAATTGCATTAAGTGCATAGAAAATAGGGCCTAATACATAGTAAGTGTTCAATAAGAGTGGCTATAATTTTTAGCATTATTATTATAACAATGTTTGAGGCACTGGGTTACTAAACAAACAAAATACTAAACAAACAAAAAAGGCATTTTCCTATCTTCAGAAAGTTTACTGTCTAATTGGAAACATAGGCATGCAATTTATGTTATAATACAACTTGATGGGTTCCCTTAGAAATCCCAACTGTCATTATGGGATAAACACCTGATATGAGGAGGAGAATTCTAGTAACAATAACATCTCAGTACAGTTCTATAAGCACTGAATGGTGCCACTCAATTCAGAACATTGTGTCTTGATATTGAGTGTCAGTACAACCAGATGCTTGATATTCATGGTAGTGATGAGAACAGAAGGAACTGAATCTAGAGATAATACTCTTTTACTAAAATGTTTCTATTTTTTAAACAAAGAATTGTACGTGGTGTTAATGCTTGTGAAACTATTCAATGTTCCTCACTTCACTTTGAATACAAACCAGTCTGGATAGAGAATTCATAAACTCTATCATAAATTTGTTTCTCTCTTTTAAAAAAAATTAGTTCCAATTTCAAAAACTAAGTTTATGATAACATCACTCTGATCTTAAATGAATGGAATAATCTAGAAGGACTTACCATTTTATCAAGATAATTTAGAGCTTCACTATGGAATAAAATTGAGTAAAAATTTAAGAATAATAACATTAAATAATTATATAATTTACATTTTAGGAATATATTGTCTCATTACTGTATCATTTTTATGCAATATTTTCAATTAAAATAATTGGTTGCTTTTTTAAAATTAGAGTCTCTTTATCTCAGAAATAAGTTATGAAGATGAAAATGAACGCCATAATCAGTTATTTTGTATGATTCATGGAGAAACACTTTAAAAATAACTTCATAATAAAGACAGAAAACTGTTATTCACAATTGTGATTCATCAAAATTATTTTTGAACATTTGGTAAATCATATTTCTGTGAATTTTTAAGTATTTAAAACTCTTCCAGAACTTATTTATGGCCCCTTTTTATGAATTCTGCAAAAGCTTCACTTTGTGAAGAAAATGGGCTTGAGATAATAAGGGTAGTATGAGACAATGGGTTATATATGTGTTCCTGCCCTCTCCTCATCTTTTCAATTTTTCTTCTGAGAAGTTCAAAGAAGTCAAGGGATGATTTGGGAAATTAACATAATTGCAAAGAGAAGCAGCATAGGTCTGTAACCCTTCTAATATGGCATTTCCGTAAGTCTGGGCCCAAGAGCAAGGGCAAGCAGGAGGTGGAGTGTGTATTGAAAGATTTCTCCTTCGCAAGGGAAGAAAGTGAGTTTACCATGACAATTTTTAAAAAATATATTTTATTGATTTTTTTACAGAGAGGAAGGGAGAGAGGTAGAAAGTCAGAAACATCGATGAAAGAGAGACATCAATCAGCCACCTCCTGCACGCCCCACAGTGGAGATGTGCCTGCAAGCAAGGTACATGCTCCCAACCAGAATCAAACCTGGGACCTTTCAGTCCACAAGCCGACGCTCTATCCACTGAGCCAAACCGGTCTTGGCTTACCATGACAATTTTTAAGAAGAAACCAGTGATGGTAGCACAAATGTGTGTGTGTTGTTGTTTTTGTTTGTTTGTTTGTTTGTTTTTTAGGAAAGGGAGAGAGAATTCAGCAATGATAACTGGAGTCAGGTACTATATTTGGCATTTGTTCCAGATTTACTTAGTTGAACTGAATTTTCTTCTAAATGTTTGTAATTACTATTTCGGGGATGGGCAACACACCATTCTGAGTTACACAGATTGAGCACACAGCTGTGATACTCATTTTCCCCCAAAGGCTATTAACAGTTTGTCCTAAAGTGAAGGATTTTATTCTGCAACATGGATCATGAGTAGAACAATCATAAAGCATATCAATATTGGGAAGGAAATCTGCATTCTGTGTATGTGTATGATTAATACTCTTCCTGGACACTAATTATGATGTCCAAAGTTTCCAGCCTCATCTGAAACTTCCTAAGAGTTCTGAAAATGAAATGTGCACCAACTACAGTGACTATAATCTGTGTTGTACTTCTAACATCTAGATCTTTTTAAAAATATCCAAGATAGACTTCAATGGCAATTTCAATTATGTTGTTCTTTCATATTTCAGGGCATCCTGACTCTCCATCCTTGTGAGCCTCTTGCCTCCCTCCGTACTTTCCCATGGATGCCCTGAACCAGGCGTTTTTAGTCATGGTGCTACCTCAGGGCTTCCCAAGTCCTTTCTGTGTTGCAATGCCACACCTAAGTCTTCCTTTCGGTGAACTGCTCCCACTTTCTAATCACTATCCCTTCTTTATGGTTCCTCAACCTTAAATTATCCATGAATAGTAACTTGTTCCCTCAGTGTCCTAATTCAATCTTTGAAGGTCAAGTAGAAGTTTATGAATACTTACTTGAAATTGTAAAATGTGATGCATTTGGAGTGGGTAGTGTTTACAGATTTCTTCAAATTCTCAAAGAGGTCAGTGTTCTTGCAAAAATTAAAGGATATTGCACTAAGGTATATAGTTATAGTTTCCATTGGAAGATTATTTATGTTTTAAGAAATGTCCTGGAATTAATCCCTTAACCTAATGAAAGGGTTCTATAAGAAAGGAAAAGCAGGCGCCATGGTGGGGAATATATTGTTTGGGAGAGAACTTTTGTGGTACCTCACCATGCTATATAAGTAACTACTTTATTAGTTTAATAATGGTGACAAAGGAACTTATGCCTTCTGTTTTACCCGCGGTTATGGCCTTAATGAATACTATGATACAATAATTTTTAAAATGTTAACATGAGAAAATGGGGTGGGGAAGCCTCCCCCTCCCTACCCCCCCTCTCTCTCTTTCTCTTGCATTAAGTCCACTTTGGTTGGGCAAACATTTATTTGGCACCTATTATGTTTAAAGCACAGTGTTAGGTGATATAGGATAAGAAGATAAAATCCTACTTGGTATCAGCCTTCCAGAAACTGACAATCCTTATGGGAGGGAGAATAAATAGATACATACATACATGATATTAATGTAAGACAGATTATGAGACATGCTACTATATAATGTGGGAGAAGAAGGCATTAATACTAACTAGATAGGAAAACTTAACTAAAAGTAGAAATGAGGCTATCAACCACCAAAACCCTGGGCTGCACTCTCTTCTTATCCCCCTTTCCAAACAACTACTCCATCCTTTTTTTCTTAAACAGATTCAGAAATTGGGCATATTTAACTTTAAACTTTTTCTCTGTCTTCCTGATTAGGAAAATATTTCAGACCTAAAAAATGTATATAAAAAATTACAGACCCACACACTCACCACTCAGCTTAAGAAATAAAACATTACAGCCCTAACTGGTTTGGCTCAGTGGACAGAGCATCGGCCTGCAGACTGAAAGGGTCCTAGGTTCAATTCCAGTCAAGGGCATGTACCTTAGTTGCAGGCACATCCCCAGTAGGGGGTATGCAGGGGCAGCTGATTCATGTTTCTCTCTCATTGATGTTTCTAACTCTCTATCCCTCTCCCTTCCTCTCTGAAAAAAAAAAATCAATAAAATATATTTAAAAAAGAAATAAAACATTACAGATACGATTGAAGTCTCCTGCATATGTACACACTAGAGTTCTCCTCTTTTACTAACACCCCCCTGCTTTTGACTAGTGACTTTCAAAGATGACCCTTAATGAACCATATCTTCTGCTTTTCATGCCCTCTCCTTTATTGTGAGTGGGACTTAGTGATTTGATCCTAACGAACAGAATATGACAAAGTTGATGGAATGTCACTTCTGTGATTCGGTCTCAAAAGATTGTGACTTCCATCCAATTGGAACTTTCTCTTGTCCCCTTACTTGCTTTAATAAAGTCTACTGCCATGTAGTGAGGTGCTGTGTGGGGAGAGACGTAAATTACAAAGACTCAACAGAAGACTCCAGCCAAAAACTGATTCTGGAGAATCCAAGATGGCGGCATAGGTAAACACCTACACTGCTGCCTCGCACAACAATTTTAATACTACAACTAAAAGACAGAACAAACATCATCCAGAACCACAGGAAAGCTGGCTGAGTGGAAATTCTACAACTAGAAAGAAAGAGAGGGGCTCACAGAGACCCAGAGGAGCTGCAAAAAGCTGAGGTATGGAGACGCGCACGAGGAGAGAGCGGGTGCCGGAGTACCTGGCTGGCTTTCTCTGGCGGGAGGGAGATGGAGACTCCCAACTGCATTGAATCCCTTATCCTATGACACTAAACCCCAGGTCCAGTTGAAACTCACACAGAGGGAGATTAGACTGTGAAAAGAGAGAAGTGCACAAAAATTTAGGGGAGTCGCAAAAGGGCAGAAGTCTGGTGGCGGGTGCAGCACTGCGAGCAGAAGACCGACTGCTGATTGTGCCACTGGCTTTCACAAGTGGGTGGGAGACAGAGCCTCCCAACTGCACCACTTCTAACTCCACTAAACCCCAGTTTCAGGCAAAACCCTAAGGACCCAGACTCATATGGTCCCAGAGCGCAGGGGAGCCAGAAAGGCAGCAGTCTAGAGGCACTGTGAGAGTGCACGTGCAAGCACAAGAACTGCTCCAGCAATTACCCAGTCATGTGAGACTGAGGGGCCGTGGAGGGCAGGGCCGACTGGAAGGCAAGGCAGTCCTTTAAGCCCTGAGACTCCACCCATCCCAAGCTCAACAGAGAGGCTTTTGCAGTTTTGCAAGTCTTGTATCATAAGGCTGAATCCAACACAGAAGTTCTCCTGGCATAGTAAAAATGCAGAGACAAAGGAGCAGATCACAAACAAAAGAAAGGGAAGAAAACAAACGACTGGATAGAGAGTTCAAAACCATGGTTATAAGGTTTTTCAAGAATATCCTAGAAAAGATGGATAAAGTTAGCGAGACCCAAGAGGAGATGAAAAAGAACCAACTAGAGATGGAAAAGGACCAACTAGAGATGGAAAAGGACCAACTAGAAATTAAACATACACCGACTGAAATAAAAAATATACAGAGACCTAACAGCAGACTAGAAGAAGGCAAGAACCAAGTCAAAAATTTGAAATATATACAATCAGAAAACACTGAACTGGAAAAGCAAGATTAAAAAAGAATCCAAAAATGTGAAAATAATGTAAGGAGCCTCTGGGACAGCTTCAAGCATACCAACATCAGAATTGTGGGGGTGCCAGAAGAAGAGAGAGAGCAAGATACTGAAAACCTATTTAAAAAATAATGACTGACAACTTCCCACATCTGGTAAGAGAAATAGACTTACATGTCCAGGAAGCACACAGAACCCCATATAAAAGGAATCCAAAGAGGACTGTACCAAGACACATCATAATTAAAATACCAAGAGCAAAAGACAAAGAGAGAATATTAAAAGCAGCAAGAAAAAAAAAACAGTTAATTACCTACAAGGGAGCACCCATACTATTGTCAACAACCATGGGATTGAACTTGGAAGCCCGTCCTTCTCAGTAAAGCCTTCAGATGAGACTGCATTCCTGTCCTACACCTGGATTGCAGCCTTGATAGAGATCTTGAAGCAGAGGACCCAGCTATGTCTAGCTTCCTGAAAATGTATGTTTTTTTTTATAAATATATTTTATTGATTTTTTACAGAGAGGAAGGGAGAGGGATAGAAAGTCAGAAACATCGATGAGAGAGAGATATTGATCAGCCGCCTCCTGCATGCCTCCTACTGGAGTTGTGCCCGCAAGCAAGGTACATGCCTCCGAATGGAATCGAACCTGGGACCTTTCAGTATGCAGGCTGACACTCTATCCACTGAGCCAAACCGGTCTCGGCGAAAATGTATGTTTTAAGCAGTTAATTTTGGTGGTAATTTGTTATAGTACATGATAACTAATATGCCTTCCAAGAGGTAATCACTATCCTAAATGTGCTATCATTCTTTTATATGTCTTTGTGTGCATCATTCCTATGGATGCCTACACACACACACACACACACACACACACACACACACACACACACACAATATATACATAGTATACATGTATTCTATATAAATATATAGTACATATATACATATAGTAATTTTATTACATGTTCCTAAAATCTATATAAATGATATATGGATTATATTTGTATTCTTCTGTGATTAGGTTTTCCCTTCTTTATTTTTTCACTGCCACGACTCAATCTTTGCTTCTCTAAGGTCTTTCTTTAGGTTTCAGCCCCTGTGAGTTTTAGTCTCTCCCCAGCCCAATATTTTCTGTCCTGTTCATGTTACCTGCAACAGTCTCAAACCAGTGAATTAAGTCTGGTCCTACATTCAGTAAAGCTCAGCTTCTTCCCATATTGCTCTCTAAACTACAATCTACAGCTAAGTTCTTTAACATTACGTGGGCCTCTAGGTAAACCTGTGTCATTGCTTGGGTTTCCTTTGATAATGGCACTTTCTAGAGAAATATGCATTTAACAGTTTAATGGGCATGCTTAGGAATCTTGTTAAAATGTGATGTATGTCTGAGATTCTGCATTTCTACAAAGCTTTCAAGAGTTGCTGACGCTTTTGATACATGGATCACATATTCAGTTGCAATGTTCCAGAGGCTAGATGTCCATCTCTCTCTTTACAAAATTTATTTTCACTTGACATTTATATTGGATACCAGTAAAAGTATCCAATTGAAAGTAATGGCTTTCAAATAAGATAATGTGAAACAAAGCAAAAACAAGTAATATAAAGAGAGCTTCCAATCAGTGTTATTTACCTAAGAAGAAATCTGTCCCTCCTCAAGCTTATTCATTTAAAACAAACTGTTATTTTTTAACTTAAATGAATTCTGGAAAATATATATGTAGATAGTAGGAGAAAAGTCAGATGGCAGTGCTTATCTTCAGGTGATTAATTTTGGAGTGATATCAGTTTTGATAAAATTCCTCTGGGCTTCTAAAAAGAAAACAAAAACCTAAAAACAGGAAAGAGCAGATTCTTTTCCCCATCCTTTTCTTTCTGTTCCTCCTAACTACAGGATAATATAAGAGAAAATAAACATTAACCTGCACCAGTGACTTTCAAAATCTAATAAAATAGTTTTATGTATGTGTATACTATATTTCAATAAGTAGAGACCAACAATACATTTTCTTCTTGTAACTTTGGACCTTGTGCATCTGATGGCTTCAACCACCTGATCACACCAGTCTTGTCTCTCTTGCTCAACATCAAAATGCTTACCTCTCTCTCCCTCCTTCTTTTCCTCTCTCTTTCTTTTTGGAAAGGCCAGTCTGGGACTTAAATAAAGCTTTCTACTTTATAAGACTACACAGTTTCCACTTCTGATCAAGTAACAGGGACTGGATTTATCTCCTCACCTGAGACAAACAGGAAAAAAATATAAACTCTAGCTGACTTGGTTCCCGGAACTCTCAGATTGGTGTTCATCAATTCAGGTAATCTGCCAGGCTCTGCTGGAGCTACTCTTCCCCATGACCTATCCTGAAAACTTTGTTAATGGGTCCCAAAACAAGGCAATAAGCTGTGCCAAATCTTCAACATTAAGACTCTAGAAAAATGAGGGGGAGAAGAGGGCTCTAATATAAGGTGACAAGAGAAGATTTAGCTTTTGATGGTTGGCACACAGTGTAATTAATATACAGATCTTGTAACATAGAAACGCACACCTGAAACCTATATGTTCATGTTGACCAATGTCTCCCCAATCAACCTAATAAATAAATATTTTAAAAGAACCTGGAAAAAAAGAAGGGCAAAGTAAACTTAAAGCAAGACAGAAGTAAATAATAAAGATCAGAATAGAAATTAATTGAATAAATAATAGAAAATGATAGAGAAAATTAATGAAACCAAAAGCTATTTCTTTGGAAAGTTCAACAAAATTAATAAAATTTTAGTTAGATTGCCCAAGAAAAAAAGAGAGATGACTCAGATTTTGAAAATCAGAATTGAAAAAGGCCATATTAATACTGACCTTACAGAAATAAAAAGGATTATAAAGAAATTCTATGAGTAATTATATGCCAATAAATTAGATGAAATTCAAAAATTTCTAGAAAGACACAATCTACTGAAACTGAATCAAGAACAAACCCTTATGGCCTGGCTGGTGTGGTTTAGTGGTTGAGCATTGACCTATGAACCAGGGGATAACAGTTTGATTCCAGGTCAAGGCACATGCCTGGCTTATAGGCTCAATCCCCAGTGTGGAGTGTGCAGGAGACAGCTTATCAATGGTTCTCTCTTATCATTGATGTTTCTCTCTCTCTCTCCCTTCTGAAATCAATAAAAATATATATTAAACAATAAAGAATTTAAATTAATATATATTTTTAAAAGAAGAAAAATATGAATAGACCTGTAACAAATGAAGTGACTGAATAGTAATTAAAAAGAAAAAAAACTGCCCACTAAGAAAACATCAGGCCCAGATGGTTCACCACTGAATTCTAATAAACATTTAAAGAATACTATTAACTTTAGAAATTCTTCTAAAAATATAAGAGGTTGGAACACTTTCCAATTCATTCTATGAGGTCAGTGTTACCCAGATACAAAAACCAAAGACATCACAAGGTAACTACAGACCATTATCTCTTATAAATATGAATGCAAAAATCCTCAAATAAAATACTAGCTAATTAATTCAACAACATATAAAAAGAATTATGAATCATGAGTAGTGGAATTTATATTAGAAATATAAGGTTGATTTAACATCTAAAAATCAATTAGTGTAATACATCATAGCAGTTGAATAAAAAAATTAAATAACACGATCATTCTAATAGATACAAAAATGTACTCTCATTCATTAATTTTCTCTTTTGTGACAAAATCTAACACCCTTTCATGATAAAAACACTTGACAACCTAGAAATGGAAGGGAGTTTCCTCAATATGACAAAGAACATCTACAAATAACCCATGGCTAACATCATACTTAATTGTGAAAGAACATATGCTTTACTCCTAAGATTAGAAGCAAAACAAGTATGTCTGCATCTCAACACTATACTGGAGTTCTTTCCAGAGCAATTAGTCAAGAAAAAAAAGTACCTGGTTGGAAAGAAAAATTAAAAGTATCCCTATTTGCAGATGGTATGAACTGGTATGTAGAAAATCTTAAGGAAAACACACACATATATGCACCCAGAGAGAAAGAACCAAAAACAACTATTATAACTTCAAACAAAAGTTCATTAAGGTTGCAGCATAAAGATCAATGTACAATAATCAATTGTAAAGCTATATCCAGCTATATCCTTACAATGAACAATGCAAAATGTGGTTAAGAAAATAATTCTATTTATAATAGCATCAAAAATAATACTTAGGGATAAACTTAAGAAAAGGAGTATAAAACTTATACTCTGAAAACTACTGTTGAAAGAAAATTGTGATCTAAATAAATGGGAATACATCCCATGCTCATGGATTGGAAAACTTAATATTTTTAACAGGGTAATGCTTCCCAAATTGATTCATGGATTTAACACAATCTCTATAAGAATTTCAACTTCTTTCTCTTTAGAAATTAGCAAACTGATTCTAAAATTTATGGAATTACAAGTTACCCATAATAGTTAAAACAATCTTTAAAAAAGAACAAGGTAGGAGTATTCATACTTTTCAATTTCAAAATTCACTACAAAACAATGATAATCAAGACAATACAGGTCAGCAAAATATGCCATTGGTATTTTAATGGGGAGTGCATTGAATCTCTAGATTGCTTTGAGTAGTATGAAAATTTTAATAATGCTGATTCTACCAATCCATGAACACTGTATGTTCTTCCAACTGTTTATGTCTTTCACTATCTCTTTTTTCAGTGTCCTGTAGTTTTTCGCAAATAGGTCTTTTACCTCCTTAGTTTATTCCTAGGTATCTTAATTTTTTTGGTGCAATGGTAAATGAGATTGCTTTTTTAAGTCTCTCTTTCTATAAGTTCATTCTTGGTGTATAGAAATGTCATAAATTTCTTGGCATTAATTTTGTATCCTACTACATTGCAGAATTCATTTATTAAGTTTAATTTTTAAATTAAATCTTTATTATTCAGATTATTACATTTGTTTCTCTTTTTTCCCCTCCATAGCATCCCTCCACCCAGCTCCCACCCCTCCCTCTGCCCTTAGCTCCCTCCCATTGATCTCATCCATAGGTGTATAATTTTTGTCCAGTCTCTCCCTGTACACCCCTCACCCCTTCCCCACTGAGAATTATCAGTCCACTCCCTTTCTGTGCTCCTGATTCTATTATATTCACCAGTTTATTCTGTTGATCAAATTTTTAATTCACTTAATTTTTAGATTCACTTGTTGATAGATATGTATGTGTTGTTCATAATTTTTTGGCTTTTACCTTTTTCTTCTTCCTCTTCTAAAAGAGTACCTTTCAGCATTTCATATAATTCTGGTTTGGAGTTGATGAACTCCTTTAGCTTTTTCTTATCTGTGAAGCTCTTTATCTGCCCTTCAATTCTGAATGTTAGCTTTGCTGGATAGATTATTCTTGGTTGTAGGTTCTTGCTATTCATCACGTTGAATATTTCTTGCCACTCCCGTCTGGCCTGCATCGTTTCTGTTGAGAAATCAGCTGACAGTCGTATGGGTGCTGCCTTGTAGGTAATAAACTGTTTTTCTCTTGCTGCTTTTAATATTCTGTCTTTCTCTTTTGCTCTTGGTATTTTAATTATGATGTGTCTTGGTGTGGTCCTCTTTGGATTCCTTTTATATGGGGTTCTGTGTGCTTCCTGGACTTGTAAGTCTATTTCTTTTACCAGATGTGGGAAGTTTTCAGTCATTATTTCTTTAAATAGGTTTTCAGTATCTTGCTCTCTCTCTTCTTCTGGCACCCCCACAATTCTGATGTTGGTATGCTTAAAGCTGTCCCAGAGTCTCCTTACATTATGTTCACATTTTTGGATTCTTTTCTCTTCTTGCTTTTCCAGTTGAATGTTGTCTGCTTCTTTATATTTCAAATTTTTTACTTGATTCTTGCCTTTCTCTAGTCTGCTGTTAGGACTCTGTATAATATTTTTTATTTCAGTCAGTGTATGTTTAATTTCTATTTGGTCCTTTTTCATCTCCTCTTGGGTCTCACTAAATTTATCCATCTTTTCTAGCATATTCTTGAAAAACCTTATAAGCGTTGTTTTGAACTCTATATCCAGTCGGTTTTTTTGCTCCATTTCTTTTGTTTGTGATCCCTTCCCTTGCCTCGGCATTTTCCCTATGCCAGGGAAACTTCTGTGTTGGATTCAGCCTTATGATACCAGATGCAAAACCGAAGAAGCTTCTGTTGAGCTTGGGATGGGTGGAGTCTCAGGGCTTAAGGGACCGCCTTGCCTTCCAGTCGGCCGCGCCCTCCACGGCCCCTGAGTCTCACGTGACTGGGTAATGGCTGGAGCGGTCCTTGTGCGCGTGCACCCGCAGTGCCTCTAACCGCTGCCTTTCCAGCTCCCCTGCGCACCAGAACCACACGAGTCTAGGTCCCCAGGGTTTTGCCCGAAACAGGGGCCCAGTGGACTCAGAAGTGGCACAGTTGGGAGGGTCTGTCTCCCGCCCAGTCTTGAAAGCCAGCAGCACAATCAGCAGTCTGTCCTCCGCGCAGCACCGTGCACGTGCGAGACCGGACCTGATCTTCTGCGACTCCCCTAAATTTCTGTGCACCTCTCCCTTTTCACAGTCCAAACTCCCCCCATATGAGTTTCGGCTGGATCTGGGGTTTAGTGTCGTAGGATAAGGGGTTCAATGCCGTTGGGAGTCTCCATTTCCCTCCCGCCAGAGAAAGCCAGCCAGGTACTCCGGCACCCGCTCTCTCAGCACGCGCGTCTCCGTACCTCAGCTTTTTGCAGCTCCTCTGGGTCTCTGTGAGCCCCTCTCTTTCCTTCTAGTTATAGAACTTCCACTCAGCCAGCTTTCCTGTGGTTCTGGATGATGTCCGTTCTGTCTTTTAGTTGTAGTTTTGAAATTGTTGTGCGAGGCAGCAGTGTAGGTGTTTACCTATGCCGCCATCTTGGATTCCTCCTAAGTTTAATATTTTTTTGATGGAGTCTTAGGGTTTTCTATATACAGTATCATGTCATTTGTGAATAAGGACAGGTTTACTTCTTTTCCAATTTGGATACCTTTTATTTGTTCCTCTTGTCTAATAGCAATGGCTAGTACTTTCAGTACTATGTTGAACAGGAGTGATGAGAGTGGGCATCCCTGTCTTGTTCCTGTTCTTAGGGGAAATGGTTTTAGTTTTTTCCCATTGAGTATGATGTTGGCTGTGAGTTTGTCCTATATGGCTTTTATCATGTTGAGGTATGATCCTTCTATTCCCACCTTGCTGAGAGTTTTTATCAAGAAAGGGTGTCGGATTTTGTCAAATGCTTTTTCTACATCAATTGATATGACTATGTGATTTTTATCTCTCAATTTGTTTATATGATATATCACATTTATTGATTTGTGGATATTGTACCATCTGCACACTTTCCAAAACATTCATCTGGAATTAAAAAAGACCCCTAATACCTGCCACAATCCTAAGAAAGAAGAGCAAAGTAGGTGGGATCTCAATAGCAGATATCAAGCTGTATTACAAAGCCATTGTTCTCAAAACAGCCTGATACTGGCACAAGAACCGACATACAGATCAATGGAATAGAATTGAAAACCCAGAAATCAACACAAGCCACCTGAAGCTCCATTAAAGGAGGCATTAACATATGATGGAGTCAAGACAGTCTCTTAAATAAATGGTGTTGGGAAAATTGGACAGATACATGCAAAAAATGAAACTAGACCACCAATTTACACCATACACAAAAATAAACTCAAAATGGATAAAGGACTTAAACATAAGAAGGGAACCCATAAAAATACTAGAGGAATCCACAGGCAGGGAAATCTCAGACATATGCAGAAGCAATTTTTTCACTGATACTGTTCCTAGGGCAATTGGAAACTGAAGAGAAAATAAACAAATGGGACTACATAAAAATAAAAAGTTTTTCCACAGCAAAAAAAAATAAAAATAAACAAAACAATAAGAAAGCACACTGTATGGGAAAACATATTTGCCAATGTTATCCCCGGTAAGGGCTTAATCTTCAACAAAAACAGGGAACTCATATAATTTAGCAAAAGGAAGATAAACAACCCAATTAAAAATGGGTAACAAACCTAAATAGATACTTTTCCAAAGAAGACAGAAAGCAGGCCAAGAGACATATGAAAACATGCTCAAAGTTACTAATCATCCTAGAGATGCAAATCAAAACAACAATGAGGGACCATCTCACACCTGTCAGAATGGCTATCGTCAACAAATCAACAAAGGACAAGTGTTGGCGAGGATGCGGAGAAAAAGGAACCTTTGTGCACTGCTGGTGGGAATGCAGACTGGTGCAGTCACTGTGGAGAACAGTATGCAGTTTCCTCAAAAAACTAAAAATAGAACTCCCATTTGACCCAGCAATCCCATTCTTAGGAATATATCCTAAGAAAGTAGAAACACCAATCAGAAAGGATTTATGCACCCCTATGTTCATAGCAGCACAATTTATAATAGCTACAATTTGGAAACAGCCTAGGTGCCCATCAGCAGATGAGTGGATCAGAAAACTATGGTACATCTACACAATGGAATTCCACACAATTGATATTATTTGGACATAAAAATAAATAAAGTCCTTAATGATACATGCTACAATATGGATGAAATTAAAAATTATTATCCTGAGTGAAAGAAACCGGTTACAAAAGATCACATATAATATGATTCCAATTATTTGAAATGTCTAAAATAGGGCCACTTATAGAAAGAGAGTAGATTACTATTTAATTAGGGCTGGAGGGAATAGGGAATATGTAGCTAAAGGGTATGGGATTTCTTTATGAGCTATTAAAAATGTTCTAAAATTGGTGATGGTATAATACCTCTGTGAATGCACTAAAAATCATTGAATTCTATTCTTTAAATGGGTGAATTGTTTGCTATGTTAATTATATCTCAGTAAAACTGTTAAAATAAGCTGGGGCATTCCTGGGGCTCATCTTGTTTGTTTTCCATCTTTCTGGGATCACTGTCTTTGTTGCCTAATATCTAGTGTTTTAAAAGCTGGTGCTTCAGATTGTCTGTCTTTTTGTTGTTGTTTCATACAGGAGGGTAAATACAAATGCTCTTACTATCTCATCTTAGCCAGAAGTAGCAATTTCCCTATTTTTCAAGTGGGGAAATTGAGGCCAAAAGCAACTAACTAACTGGTTTAGTGGCAGAGTCCTTTCTAATCTGAAGTTGAGACAGGATTGCTTCTTGTCTGTCCAACTTCTGAGGCAGCTTGATGGCAGAATGTTGGTTAACCAGGCATAGCCAAAGTAAATGTCTATTATTTGAGAATCCCTGAAAGGTCCAGATCTGTTTTCTAGCTTCCCCTCATCCAATAAGTATTTATTGCCCAACTATGTGCAATGCCTTTTGGGAGACATCCCTGGGGACAGAGAAGCAGGTGTTACCATCTTTGGGAACAAGGGGCTCTCCATTTATTTGTGAGAAAAGACTGCACCTGAACTATCTCTATGACTTAAGCATGTTTACCTGTAATATAATGAATGACTTACAAAACTATGCAGCCCAGAGAGTCATCAGGGATCATAGTGTGTGGGCTTTTCTCAGGAAAGGCTTCTGAAGAGGGAAAACTGGGGTTTCAAAAGATGGTAGCATTCCCTGACTGGGTGAGGCAGCAAAGGCAGGACATTGTGTCCACAGGGCGTGTGTTAAAATGCACATAAGGGCTCAGAGGGACATTGGCTGTAAGAAAAGCCTGGGTCGTGGGGTGGGGAAAGGAAGGGGATGTTTTTCTAGTCAGAGGGCTGGTCTAGGGGATTTCATGAAAGTCCTATGGTGAGGGAGAAACTATTAAGGCAACTTTTTCACTCATCAAACTAAAGTGATCCAAGGCAGATCATTTTTTATAGGAAAACAAATGTCTTCTAGGTTATGAAAAGCTGGGTTGTCATTTTGAAGTTACATGATAAATATTTCAGAACTTAGCATTTAATTATTCACTAAGCATGTACTGAACCTCTATTATATACCCATGAATCCCCAGCTCCTATGTGCTAGAGGCTGAGGATTCACAGGAGCCTAAGAGTCATGACTTGATTTAGTTCTTGGTCTAGAGGGGATGACATTTGGGCAATGATGACAGATTTCCTTAGGGAAAGGTACTTTTTTTTTCCTCACCCTGCTCCCTCTGTCAGTCAACAAAAGTGACCAAGTCCTCTCCCTTTGTAGACCTGTTATCAGTATCAAGGTGGGACGGGGAAAAGATGCAAAGCTACAACAACTTGAAGGTTTTCATTTAATGTCAGCATGGCAGGGGGTACTCCCTGAAGACTAATCCAGAACTTTCCTTTAGAGCCTGACTCCCAACTCAATATCTCTGAAGAGCCTTCTTTTCTGTATCTGATTCCCTGGCCTTCACCAATCATCCTGAATTACAGTAATATCTGTGACCATTGTTTAGCTTCCCTGCGAAAGCACAGCCCTTTGAGGTGCAACATCCAGACTTGGGTTTCTCTTCTGCCTGCCTAGGGCAGACTGTTTACAAAGTGCCTTCCCATCCCCTCTTCCTTCCTCTCTTTGGATCCTCTACATGGTTTCCCATGAGATTTCTGCTCTTATGGGTGGTTGTGATGCTGGTTGTGATGCTTGTGTTGGGATGCCCTGGATGATGCAGGATTGTACCTCCCTGCTCCCCAGTGAGACCCTCTTTACCTTGCCCCCACACCACTGGGAGTGACTAAGCTTGGTGTTGGCTAGGCTGTGGGTGCTCCCTTAAAAGATGCACCACACAGGACTGCCGTTTCCCTACAGGAGCCAAAAACCCTAGGGACAAAAGCACAAGGTCCTCAAGCTGAGGGCCTCCTGTCATTTGTAGAAGCTATGCAAGGGGCACTGGGGTCATCTGTCAGGGCTTGACCTTGTCTCTCATGTCTCAAGGGTCAACTGCACAGGTCTTGTGACCTGAAGCCCAGCCTCTGGGAATGGGGTACAATGTCAGGACTCCATCCTTCCTCTTCAGCAGGAACTGCAGTCTTCTGATTCCTGGTCCTAGGTGAGTTGACACCAACAAGGCCCCTTTGCACTCACAGGCTGGCCTCATTAGCTTAAGAAGTTTGAAGCAAGAGAAATATTGCTGTTTCACCCTCTGCTTGTGCAAGACCTTGCTGTTCACTGAGACACTTTTTCATCATCTCATTGATGCCTCAGGATAGCCATATTAGGATATGTGTTTTTTTTTTCCATAAACTGTAAATTCATCTTCTGCCTCCTTCATTTTTCCTTTCCTGCTGGTTTTATAACTCAGTGAATTGCAACCCCCCTCAAGTCTTAGCAGTATAAATATCTGAAGAAAAAGCTAAACATACCCATGCATCTTGGTTGACAGCTTAAGTCTGATAACATCATACTCAGCAATTATAGAGCAGCAACATACTCCCTAGTGAGTCAAGAGTAGAGATCCATGGAAAATTCCTAACATCTATGAATGTATTATGGGGTCAGAAACCCAATTTACCAAATAGGACATGAAGGTACACTTATTTTAAAAGACATTCATAAAGTTACTGAATTTGAGTGAATATGCATTTATTGTATTTCTCTGGGTTTTCAGATAGTTTATAGAAAGAACGAGATTCATTCTATCCCACAGCTAACTAGTGGCCAAGCCTAGGACTTGGGGCCACTCTTTCTGAACCCTGGACTCATCATTTGAGTCTCCCTGAGATGGAAGGCCTTGTGTCCAGGCTACTCATCAAACACCAAGAATGGAAGAGAAAGAATATCTTGAAGATCAAGACACAGTATATTAGCAACCAACTAAAAACTCAGACAAAGTATCTCTGAAATAATTATATTCTTCAAAGCAGTTCCTTACGATTTACACATAAAGATCTAGAAACTCATCTAATAGCACATTCTGGAGGAATGTACAGAAGATGTCAGGATGGAAAGCCAAACTCCTATTGGATTCTTTCTGGCTTTCACAAATCATTTGACTTTCTTCAGCCTCCATTGCTCATCTCAAATGATAGAATGATGCCAATACCTGAGTTATTCCCAGAAAGTCAACTGAGATCATCCAATCAGTCCCCATATCTGTTCCCTTTACCCTAAATGTTTTTTGAGCCTTCCACTTTTCTCTGTCTTCACTCTGTTTTTAGTTCATTTTTCCTCCTGCTTTCCCACAGGTTGCATTCTTTTCATTCCACTCTGTACATTGCAGCTAAATTGATCTTTTTAAAAGATAAACCAGGTCACATCACAAATCTGCTTAAAAACCTTCAGTAGCTTCTTAATGCTCTCAGGATAAAATCTAAACTCCTTACCTTGCTCTACAAGGCCCTTCATGGTCAGGCACCTGTTTTCCTTTCTAGGCTCATCTCACACTGCTCCAGCCATAATACACTAGTAGCCATTTCCCAGTGAGCCAACCTCTCTTTCTGCCAGCTTTTGCAGTAGCTTATTCCTCTACCTAGAACACCCAGTCCCTTCCAGCACTTCCTCTTCTCCCCCTAACCCTGTAATCCTGCAGAATTCTGTGTTTATATTACCCACCTTGGAAACCCCCTGCAGTTCGAACTGCTCCTCTGTGCCCAGCCCCTTCCAGCACCCTTTGCTTCTGTCTTTCTTAGCTCTCGTCACCCTGATTGAAACTGTCTTCTCCCTTGTTGGTTTCTCCCACTGTTTTTCAGGACTGTGTCTTATTCATGTTGAATGAATGATGAATGTTTAAATGCTTTGTAAACTGCAACTTTGTGTTAAGTATTATGTAATATTACTGTGTTCCAGTTGGTAAAAAAAAATATTGTTGGTCTACTTGTTAGGGGAAAAAATAGAATATTGGGGATTAGCCATGGTTGTGGGACATGTTAATCATGCTCTGTTCATCATGATTGCCTGGTGTTGATTAAAGAATGGACATTCTGGCCTTGCTGGAAGTTGTACACCCCCAGGACCTGGAACTCAACCTTAGAGCCATTCTCATTCAAGAACTGCCTATCATGGAAAGATTTACAGCCTTGTAGCCCAAACAATGGAGACCCACCCCAGCCTCCTACTTTCCCATGCCTGAAATTCTTACTTCCTCATGTAATCTTTGTCTTGTCCTATATAAGAAACTGGCTTATGGTGAGTAGGAAACTGGTCTTGAAAGGCATTTCAGGCCATAAAAACTGTGAACAATTCACTGCCCAGGGGGGCGGGGTCATTATCTATCTATCTATCACTGGCCCCAGCACTGATCATGGGATATGGCCTGGGGACCCCCAACACTTGGGGGCCTTCCTGTAAGTCCGCAAAAGGGGGAGGAGCTATATCTTCAAGACAAGACCCCCAGAAGGTTATAAAAGTGAAGCCCTTTGCATGTTTCTTCACTCTGATTTGGAAATTATTCCCAGAGTCCACCAGTGTTAATAAACAGGGTCCCTGCCTTTCTCTAAGAAATGTGCTTGGTATTTCTTTGGTCTTCTGCAACATATGATTCCTGGACTGGGAAACTAACTATGTTTTGGCTTTGTTTAGCCTTTGGTAAGTGGACAGGGTTTGGGGCCCGGGGGTGCAGGATAGGCCTTTAGGAGGGCTTGCACTGCTGATTTTAGCAGAATTGAACCAGGGGGAACTTCAAGTACTCCCGGACCTCAGCTCAGGATCCAGCCGGCATCTGGAGAAAGTGGACGGACACCTCTGGATGTGTCGACAGAATTTGTAAGGTAGGGGCCTCAGTCAGTCAGGTGCACTCCAAGCGAGTGGAAGGGGGAGCTTGATCACCTCCCCGGAAGTCATAGGACTTCATCACTTAAATCAGGAATCAGGACTCCGGAAGTGAGTGGATTCAGATTCAATTAAGGAATTATGGGTTCACTCTTCTTTTTTTTCTTAATATTTTATTGATTTTTTACAGAGAGGAAGGAAGAGGGATAGAGAGTTAGAAACATCGATGAGAGAGAGACATCCATCAGCTGTCTCCTGCACGCCCCCCACCGGTACATGCCCTTGACTGGAATGGAACCTGGGACCCTTCAGGCTGCAGGCTGACACTCTATCCACTGAGCCAAACTGGTTTCGGTTATGGGTTCACTCTTCTGTTTGTGTGTAGGACTAGCCAATTTGCTACCGAGAAGCGGGGCTGGATACAGTCTTAACGCCTCCTGTAGGTTCTCACTGAGACATTGGTGGAGAATTCTGTCCTGGGGTGTGGGTTCCAGGAATGCCCCCATGCCCATCTGGGGAGTTGGGCATTATCTGCTCAGCTCCAGTCTGGACTAGTCTACTGAGAGAGTGTGAGTATGGATGTTTGTCTTGGCATAATTATCTGCTGATTAACTGGTCTGTGAGAAAGTAAAAGCTACTTTGATTTTCTGTTTGCTCATCTGGTTAAAACATTTGATTTACTAAAGGCTGAACCTGTGATGATCTGCAAGTCTCAAGAAGTGCTGTTGAGTTAGTTTTCTCAGAGATGTTTGCTTTCTACTATGCAGGGATAGTTGATAAAAATTTCTGCCTATGTTTGTGTACTAGGGGCTTTGGTTTGCTCTGTGATATTGCTGTGTTAGGTTGAAATTCTGGAATTCTGGCGTAGATTTAAAAGTATTTTTGGCTTTTCTGGTCTCTTTTGGCTGGCTGATTGTTCTCCCGTGCATTCTGCCACACATTTGTTGCATTGTCTGAGAAACGTCAGTTGAGCTGGCTTGTAGGCCCCTGCTGATGAGAGAGGACTTTGGAGTACTTGCTTCGGGCTCTGGGACCCAAGGAAGGTGTTCCACAAGCACATTTGTTGGTTCCTAAACTCGTGGGGCCAATAGGGACTGTGGTGACTCTGCACTCTGGCAGACCCAAAAGAGGCAGGAAATACCTTTCTGGGACTTCCCAGGAGGGAAGTCAAAATCATAGGTCTGAAATTGTAAGTTTTTCCCCAGGAAACGAGTCTGAGTTCTGGCCTGTCCTATGGTTCAGAAGAGGTATATAGCCCCTACCTAGGTAATTATTTACCTCAGGGTAGCTCATATCATCTGCAGGAATGGCTTCTAAATGGTATTCACTGTTTCTGGGACTTCCTGGGAGGGAAGTCAAAAGTCAGACTGGCTAAGGGTCTGAGTCTGGCCTGCCTTTTAAAAAGATAGAAGAGAAGTGTTTCCAGGCAGTTTTCTACTGCCTCTATTCAGGGACTTGTTCTGTATCTCTGTGCAATTAAAACGGATTTTGTGAATGAAAAGTATTCTGTGGTATAAATGTGGCACGTGCTGGTGTAAGTGTTTTTATGTTTATTTCTGTTTTAATTTTTTAAAACCCTTCTACACCTCTCCCACATTTCTGTAACGATTCAGTTTTTAGTGGGAATGTTATCTGTCTTTATTGTTTAAATATGTCTCTTTGTTGTTTGTTTAAATTGTTTAGCTAGTGAAATTTCTGTTTGTGTCACAAAAATATAAATGTATTGCTAATCTGAGGAATGTTAATTATTTAATCCTATCTTAAATCATGTCTTAAGGCATCTTGTAAATTCTGTCTTAATCCTGTAAATCCTATCTTCCCTAAATCAAGGACATTGGAGCCATCTTGTAATGTCCTAAACAAAGGACATTTGGGAGTAAATGATTTGCACTTTCCCCCCTAAACAGAGGTTAAGTAGCTTATGTCAATATACTCAGGAAGACTGAGTAGAAATATGATTAGTGTCATTTGCTGTCCACACCCAAGGACAAATGAAGTTAGAAAAATAAGCCTTATTTTGAGTAGTTCTTTTATTCTGGTAATTTTTTTAAGGGAGGAAACCTGGTCCCTCCCTGCAATATGGGTAATAGCTCTTCCACAAACTCTATTGTCTTAGAATGTATGTTAAGGAATTTTTAAAAGGGGTTTACTGAGGTTGGTGGGGTAAAACTAGTTCCTGGGTGTTAACAAAAAAGATGTGTGAAATAAACTGGCCATCTTTTGGAGTAGGATGGCCAGCAGAGATCACATTGGATATCTCCATGATCAGAAATGTTCACAGAATTATCTTTCACAGGATACCCAGGTCATCCGACCAGTTCCCTTATATTGTCCAGTGGCTAGAAATCACTGATCTTAAGCCACTTTGGATCCAGTTTTGAGTATATAAGTAAAAAAGGCAGGTCCCTCAGAAGGAGAATAAGCCTCTTATTCTGCAGGAATCCCCTGAGGAAACCCTGCCAGTTCTACAACCTCCATACATGCCTCAAGTGGTATCTAGTGCCCCTTGCCTAGCCAGGGAAGTTATATACATCACCTCCTTCATCTGACTTTCCAGAGCCAGTTGGACAACATTTGTGCTGAGCTGATTGGTGACCCAAACCACTCCTGGCTTTCCAGATGCCTCTCTGAGAAATGTGGGTCCTCATATAATTAGAGAAAATGGGACTCCACAAGAGGGGTGTCAGTCTTTTATTACCAGCCTTTCACTATGACCAATCTCTTAAATTGAAAGCATCACACTCTCACTTATTCCAAAAAAACTTCAAGCCACAATTGACCTGGTGTCAATTTTTTAGACCCATAAGCTCACCTGGGTCAACTGCAAACAACTCCTTCTCATACTTTTTAACACTGAGGAGCACATGAGAATAATAACAAGCTTGGAAATGGCTCCAGATCCAGGCCCTGACAGGGACATTAGATACAGACAGATGGGCCAGGGTGGCTCTTCCAGATCTGGAACCTAGATGAGGATGGGAGGGCCAGGATAGGGAGATATTGGCTGGTCTTCCTCCAGGGGCTCAGGGATGGGGCCAATAAGCCCACTAATATGGCCAAGACCTCTGAGATTTTCCAGAGGCCTCATGAAAATCTGGCAGCCTTTTATGAGAGACTCTGTGAAGCATATTGAGTTTACACTCCTTTTGACCCAGAGGCCTCATAGAATCAAACTATGGTCAATGCAGCCTTCATTAGTCAGGCTCAGCCATACATAAGGAGAAAGCTACAGAAGCTGGAAGGGTTTGCAGGAAAGAATGCTACTGAACTGCTAGAGATAGCTAACAAGGTTTTCATTAATTGGAAAAATGCAGCTAAAAAGAAGGCTGAGGAGAAACTAAAAAGGAAAGTGAATCTGATTGTTGTGGCTGTTATAGAAGCTAGCTCACAGAAAAGGAAAGGGAGACAGCAAGGAGTCAAGTTAGGAACAGGAAGGATGGATCTTAAACGGGACAAGTGTGCCTATCGCAAAGAATTAGGACACTGGGAGAATGAATGTCTGAGCCGCCAGAAGAAGCAGGCAAGGCCATCCAAACCACTCAGCTGCTATCAGCCAGAGCCACCTGAGGCAGATCACATCAGACTGGCAGCAGCTGACTCCAACTAGGACAGACCAGGCTCTATCCAACTGGGCCCCCATGAGCCTATGGTCAAAATGAAAAGTGGGGCCAGACTGTGAACTTCATGGTTGATACAGGGGCAGAGCCCTCGATAGTTACTCAGAAAGTAGCTCCCCTCTCAAGATGGGAAGTCACCATTATCAGAGCTTTGGAGACCATACCCTCAGACTATTCTGCTACCCCCACAGATGTCAGTTAGGTGGCCACCAGGTGGTTCATGAATTCCTGTACTTGCCAGATTGCCTAGTTCCTCTAATGGGCAGAGACCTTTTAGCCAAAAAGGGAGCAGAAATCACCTTTGCTCTGGATGACTCGGCACAACTGTGCTTAGGTGAGGAGACCTCCCCAATGATCCTGTCTTTAGCAGTGCCTAGGGAGGAAGAATGGAGAGTTTATACCTCCCAGTCAAAAGACTCACCTTTAGAGACTGAACTATAGAAGGAATTCCCACTGGTCTGGGCAGAAGGAAATCCCCAGGATCTGGCTAGGAACCACACCCGAGTGCAAGTGGCTTGAAGCCTGAGGCACAGCCTGTAAAACTTCGCCAGTATCCAATTCCAAGGAACGGACGCCTAGCTATTCAGGGCTGCCTAGAATGATTGCTTCAATGGGGACTTCTTAAGCAGTGTCAGTCCGCATGGAACATCCCTGTCTTACCTGTCAAGAAGCCTGGGACCACTGATTACATCCCAGTACAAAACCTACAGGCTGTTAATAAGGCTGTTATAAACCTGCATTTAGCGCTGCCAAATCCATACACCCTCCTGGGGCTCATTCTGTTAGCAGTGGAATGGTTTACATGTCTAGATCTAAAAGATGTCTTTTTCTGTCTTTATCTGGCACCCTCCAGTCAACTTCTGTTTGCTTTTGAGTGGAAAAACCCAACCACAGGGGCTAAGGAGCAGTTCACCTGAACCAGACTGCTACAAGGGTTCAGGTACTCCCCAACTCTTTTTAGTGGAGCACTAGCAAGAGATCTGTCCAAATTTCCAGGACAGGACATGGGGTGCATTCTACTTCAATATATACATGACCTCTTACTAGCTAGCTCCATGCGAACTCAGATTTGGGAAGGAACACAAACCCTTCGAAGACTCTTAACTAAAACAGGTTACTGGGTGTCCACAAAGAAGGCTCAAATCTGTCAAAGGGAAGTCAAATAACTAGGTTTCAAAATTATCCAAGGGAAACAAAGACTAGGAACTGAAAAAAAACAGGCAGTATGTGCCTTACTAGTCCCTAGCAACTGATACCAGATTTGGGAATTGCTAGGGGCAGCAGGGTTCTGTTGAATTTGGATCCCAGGATTCTCAGATCTAGCTAAACCCCTCTATAAAGCCTTAAAAAGAGAGGAAAAGGCACCCATTAACTGGGGTCCTAAAGAGGAAAAAGCCTTCAATGGCCATAAAGACAAAGCTCACTGAGGTGCCGGCCCTAGGACTCCCATATGTGACACAAGATTTTAACCTTTTCACTCATGAGAACAACGGGGTAGCCCTAGGAGTTCTGACTCAGGAGTTGGAACGCTGGCAGAAGCCAGTAGCCTACCTCTCCAAACATTGACCCGGTTGCCTCTGGATGGCCCCTATGACTCAGGGCCCTTGCAGCCAAAGCCTTATTAGTCACAGAGGCAGACAAGCTCACTCTGGGATAGAACTTAAGTGTCTTATGCCAGTGGTCAGCAAACTCATTAACCAACAGAGCCAAATATCAACAGTACAACGATTGAAATTTCTTTTGAGAGCCAAATTTTTTAAACTTAAACTTTTTCTAATGCCACTTCTTCAAAATAGACTCACCCAGGCCATGACATTTTGTAGAAAAGTCACACTCAAGGGGCCAAAGATCCACATGAAGCTCGAGAGCCGCAATTTGCTGGCCACTGCCTTATGCTGTTGTCACTGTACTGGAAGCTAAGGGGCAACATTGGCTGACTCATGCTCAGATGACTCAATACCAAGGGCTTCTATATGACAATCCACTAATAAGATTTAGAAGTAGATTTTACAGAAATAGGGCCTAGCAGAGGGAATAAATACCTGCTAGTTTTGTTTGCTCCTTTTCAGATTGGGTTGAGGCATATCCCACTCACACTGAAAAGGCGAGAGAAGTCACTAAAGCATTGCTGAAGGACATAATTCCATGGTATGGAATGCCTCTGACCATAGGTTCTAATAATGGCCCAGCCTTTGTAGCAGAAATAGTACAACAAGTACCCAAGGCTTTAGAAATTAAATGGAATCTACATACAGCTTACAGGCCTCATGAGTTCAGGGTAAGTGGAGCGTATGAACCAAACTCTAAAGCAAGCTATGGCTAAGCTATGCCAAGAGACAACCTTACCCTGGATAGATATCTTGCCTCTTGTACTCCTGCGGGTACGCTGTGTCCTGAGGGCCAGGGTAGATTTCTCTCCCTTTGAAATTCTATATGGTAGACCCTCTCCCTTAATTTGGCCAAAAGGAGATTTGGTGGAAATAGGGAACTTAGAAATCCAGAAACAACTACAAGGATTTGGAGAAACTGTCTTTGAGGTCCACAGGTGGGTTATTGACTAACTACCCATCTCTATAGGAACAGCTGTACATCCTTATAAACTTAGAGACCAGGGTTGGGTAAAGGATTGGAAAAAGGAGCCCCTCAAGCCTACCTGGAAGGGACCGTATCCAGTCGTATTAACTATCCCCACAGCTCTTAAGGTTGCAGGACTAAACACCTGGATCCACCACTCCTGGGTGAAGGCAGCCCACCAGCCGAGTGACATTCAGTCTGAGTGGAAGGTGACCTCTGACCAGAAACACCCCTTGTGGATCACCCGTAAGAAGACAGCAGACCTGGCTAAGCAACCTGCTCCAAGGAATTAAGCTAACACCCTGCTGAATTCTCCCTAACACTAATCTTTCTTTCTTATCTCCTCCTAACATAACATGCTCTAGTATTTCTGGATAATCACTGGTTTTATCTAATAATTCTTATTTTGTCTTTTTATGAGTGCCAGTGGAATCTGAGACTAGTACCAGGAAGAGAACTCATCTGCTCTTGCTGGGACACAGAAGCACCATAAAATTACTGCTTCCTACACAGCAAGGAAACAAAGGCCTCATCATGAATTGTTGGATTACACCTTGTCATGCCATCCTTTGCTCCTTGCTTAGAAACTCGCTACACAAATATGCTACACCGGGGAGTCCACGAGAAAACCCAATCAAGCTAGATTTTTGTTAGCTATACTTATCAGCCTGTGCCATGTTACAACTCTACTACCAAATGCTTGGGGCAGGGGGCAGAATTGTATTGGACAGAAAAAAAAAATAATAGGACCTGTCATGGCCAATGTGCAGCTAACTAATGTTGCTCCTATTTGTTTCAACACTACACAGGGCCAATATCCAACAGGTCACCTCCCAGATGAACTGTGCAACTCTACCCCCAAGGCTGAAAACACCACCTACCCCTGGTTCCCCCTGCAGGAACATTCTATGCATGTGGGACCACTGCTTTACCTCTGCCTGCCTTAAAACTGGATAGGAATGCCTTTAAACTCCAGATGGTCCTACAAACCAGAAGAATTCCTTACAAACCCCTCTGAGAGGAAAAAGTGGGATGCTAACCCCTTGGTCATCATCCTTTTCCAGCAGGAAGTAGCTAAGAGTGATTGTCACCCCTGTTCACCATAACATCCTGTGGTCTTTGCTCCACAAGGCTAAAAGAAGCTTGTGGGACAAGGAGGGGAAAGAGGAGGAAACTAGTCTTGCAAGGCATGTCAGGCCATAAAAGCTGTGAAAATTCACTGCCCTGGCGGAGAGGTGGGGGGTGGGGGGGGAGGGTCATTATCGTTGGCCCCAGGACAGATCATTGGATATGGCTTGGGGACCCCCAACACCTGGGGGCCTTCCTGTAATCCCACGAAAGGGTGTGGAACCATATCTGCAAGACAAAGACCCCAGAAGGTTATAAAAAGTGAAGCCCTCTGTGTGTTTCTTCACTCTGATTTGGAAATTATTCCCGAAGTTCACTGGTGTTAATAAACCGGGTCTCTCCCTTTCTCTAGGGAGTGTGCTTGGTATTTCTTTGGTCTTCTGTACGATGGAATATTATTCAGTCTTTTAAAGGGAGGACATTCTGACATATGCTACAACCTTAATGAACATTGAGGACATTATACATTATACTAAGTGAAATAAGTCAGTTACAAAAAGACACTTATTTGAGGTACTTAGAATTGTCAAATTCATAGAGATTCATAGCAACGGAAAGTAGAATGGTGGTTGTTGGCTGCTAGAGGGAGGAGAGCATGGGAAGTTATGTTGCATGAGTACAGAGTTTCAGTTTTGCAAGATGAAAAAAGGTTCTGGAGATGAAGGGTGGTAGTGGTTGCATAATAATATGAATGTACTTAATGCTATTAAACTGTGCACCTAAAAATGGTTAAAGTGGAAATTTTTATGTTTTGCATATTTTATCACAATGTATTAAAGATCTAAGATTTTAACTATTTCCCAGTTCTGCCAAAGTCTTCATATAATTTCCTCTGATGAATGTGTGCTGCCTTACATTGAAAAAGACATAGAGGAAGACATAAACAAGTGGAAGAACATACCATGTCTATGGATTGATAGAATTAGCATCATTAAAATGTCCATACTACCCAAAGCAATCTATAGATTCAATGCAATCCCCATTAAGATATCAACAGCATATTTCAAAGATCTAGAACAAACTCTCCAGAAATTCATCTGGAATAAAAAAAGATCCCAAATAGCCAGAGCAATCCTGAGAAAGAAGAACAAAGTTGGAGGAATCACAATACCAGATATCAAGCTATATTGCCAAGCCAAAGTTCTCAAAACTGCCTGGTACTGGCACAAGAACAGACATATAGACCAGAGAACCAAGAAATCAACCCAAGCCATTGTGATCAGTTAAAATTTGACAAAGGAAGCAAGAGCATACAATGGAGTTGAGACAGTTTCTTCAATAAATGGGGCTAGGGAAATTTGGTCAGATACATACCAAAAAAAAAAAAAAAAAAAAAGAAACTAGATCACCAAATTACACCATGCACAAAAACAAACTCAAAATGGATAAAGGACTTAAATGTAAGACAGGAAACCATAAAAATCTTACAAGACTTCATAGGCAGCAAAATAGCAGACATATGTCATAATGATATCTTACCAATACAGCTCTTCTGGCAATGGAGACTAAGGAGAAAATAAATAATGGGACTACATCAAAATAAAAAGCTTCTGCACAGCAAAATAAATCATCAACAAAACAACAAGAAAGCCCACAGCATGCGAGAACATATTTGCAAATGTTATCTCCAATCAGGCTTTAATCTCCAACATTTACAGGGAACTCATGCAACTTAACAAAAGAAAGATAAACAATCCAATCAATAGTGGGTAGTAAAGGGCCTAAATAGACACTTTTTGAAAGAGAACATACAGAAGGTCGAGAGACATATGAAAACATGCTAAAGTCAGTAATTATCAAAGAGATGCAAATCAAAATGACAATGAGATACCATCTTACATCTGTCAGAATGGCTATCATCAACAAATCAACAAACGACAAGGGCTGGAGAGGATCAGAGAAAAAGAAACCCTCTTGCACTGTTGGTGGGAATGAAGACTGGTGCAGCCAATGTGAAGACAGTATCGCACTTCCTCAAAAAGTTAAAATTCGAAATTCAATTTCACCCAGTAATCCCACTTCTAGAAATATATCCCAACAAAACAGAAACACCAATCAGAAAGGACATATGCACCCCTATGTTCATAGCAGCACAATTTGCTATACTTAAGATTTGGAAGCAGCCTAAGTGCCCATCAGTAGATGAGTGGATTAGAAAACTTGTACATCTACACAATGGAATACTATGCTGCGGTAAAAAGGAAGGAACTTTTACCATTTGCAACAGCATGGATGGAACTGGAGAGCATTATGCTATGCAAAATAAGCCAGTCAGAGAAAGATGTATATCACATGATCTTACTCATATGAGGCATATAATGATCAATATAAACTGATGAACAAAAATAGATCCAGAGACAAATGGCAGGGGAGGAGGGGTTAGATATCAATAAAAGGACTTGTATCCATGAATATTAGCATAACCAATGGACACAGACACTGGGATGGTAGGGCCTTGCCCTTAGGGGTGGGAGTGGTGGGGGGAAGTCAATCAGGGGAAAAAGGTAACATACATAAAACTTTAGGCAATTAACGAAAAGAAAGTGTGCTGCCCTCTCTTCAAGTAACCTGTCTTTTATTTCCTTTCCTCCTAAGACCAGACTGCTCTCTGCCAGGATCCCTAGATCCTCCACATTGGTCAGTGCCCCTAACAGGGCAGAACCCAGCTCCTCCTGGGAAGAAAATGCCTCTACTCCAAAGGCAGCCAGCATATATTTTATTCAAAACAATTGGCTGAAGGCTGTGGATCCTTTCTATTCCCAGGAATCACACTGGGACTAATTGCACTGTGCATTTTCCATCACTGGTAGCTAATCCCACAGTGATGTAGGGCATCGTTATTAATAGGCTTAAGACAGACAAATGAGAG
Organism: Lasiurus cinereus; assembly: GCA_011751065.1. NCBI lineage: Eukaryota > Metazoa > Chordata > Mammalia > Chiroptera > Vespertilionidae > Lasiurus > Lasiurus cinereus. The sequence continues at coordinate 32,478,123 of JAAGEH010000015.1, read as the reverse complement.
TGGAAGTGGCTTGGGCTGAGTCACACAGCGAAGTTAGAACTCAGAGCTCCCAGCCACTAACCTTATCCTGGGATCTGTTTCACACACCTGGCAGTTCCAGAAACTTGCTGCATTTTGTACTCTGGACAACAAATTCTCTGGCTAACTAAGTGGGTCTGACTTGTCTTGCAGAAAAATAAAGCAAAAATCTTCCTTGGGATGCTATCTTCTGATCTATCTGTTTCCATTTGTTGACAGGAAACCAGAGTTCCCATGTCTTGCTGAATGTCCTTGAACACATCATTGGAAGTCTCTGGATGAGTTTTCCCGTCAGTAAAATGTGGACAAGAGTTATTGATACCCACCCCAAGAGAACTTGTGGATGACCTAAGAGAGAGGATTGGGGCACGTTTATCCAATCTAATCTGCATAATATTTTATATGAGTGAACTTCAAACTTGGCAGAACATCATTATCAGATGGATATCATTAAAAATACAAATTCCTGGGCCTTGACCAGCCACGTGGCCACCAATGTGAAGAGAATCCCTGAGTTGACAAGTGGGGTAATCTTTAATTTTCCAATTTAAGTCCTTTACAACCTAGGTTAAAGGCACCTTCTCTACGAGATGGGAAGCATTGCAATCTCTCCTTTCACCTCTCCTGTGGATTACTGCTCCCCAATTTTGGCATTTCTCACATGCTGCCTGTTATTTTTATTTAACTCATTCAAATCTTTGCCTTTTGTGTTCCCAATTAGCTACTGGAGAATAATGACTGTAAGAAATAAGGCAATTTACCATCACACCAAAAAAATTAAGATACCTAGGAATAAAATTAACTAAGGAGGAAAAAGACCTGTATTCAGAAAACTACAGGACAGTGAAAAAAAAAAGATAGAGGAAGACACAAGCAGATGGAAGGACATGCTGTGATCATGGATTGGTAGAATCAACATCATTAGAATGTCCATACTACCCAAATAAATCTGTAGATTCAATGCACTCCTCATTAAAATATCAATGGCATATTTCACAGACCTAAAACCAACTCTCCAAAAATTCATCTGGAATAAAAAAAGACCTTGAATAGACACAGCAATCCCGAGAAAGAAGAGCAACGTAGGAGGGATCTCAATACCAGATATCAAGCTGTATTATAAAGCTACTATTTTCAAAACAGCCTGGTACTGGCACAAGAAGAGACATATAGACCAATGGAATAAATTAGAGAACCCAGAAGTTGACCCAAACCACTGTGCTCAATTAATATTTGACAAAAGAGGCATGAACATACAATAGAGTCAAGACAGTCTCTTCAGTAAATTGGGAAAATTGGAGAGAGACCTGCAAAAAGATGAAACAAGACCACCAACTTACACCATACACAAAAATAAACTCAAAATGGATAAAGGACTTAAACATAAGATGGGAAACCACAAAAACATTAGAGGAATCCACAGGCAGCGAAATCTCAGATATATGCTGAAGCAATATCTTCACTGATATAGCTACTAGAGCAATGGAAAGTAAGGAGAAAATAAACAAATGGGACTACATCAAAATAAAAAGTTTTTGTACTACAAGAGAAACCATCAATAACAACAACAAGAAAGCCCACTGCATGGGAGAACATATTTGCCAATGTTATCTCCAATGAGGGTTTAATCTCCAACATTTTACAGAGAACTCGTACAACTTAACAAAAGGAAGATAAACAATCCAATCAAAAATAGGCAAAGGACCTAAATAGACACTTTTCGAAAGAGGACATACAGAAGGCCAAGAGACATATGAAAACATGCTCAAAGTCACTAATTATCCGAGAGATGTAAATCAAAACGACAATGAAGTACCATATCACATCTGTCAGAATGGCTATCATCAACAAATGACAAGTGCTGGTGAGGATGTAGAGTAAAAGGAACCCTCGTGCACTGCTGGTGGGAATGCAGACTGGTGCAGCCACTGTGGAAAAACAGTATGGCATTTCTTCAAAAAAATAAAAATGAGACTTCCATTTGAGCCAGTGATCCCACTTCTAGGAATATATCCCATGAAATCAGAAACACCAATCAGAAAGGATATATGCACCCTTATGTTCATATCAGCACAATTTGCCATAGCTAAGATTTGGAAACAGCCTAAGTGCCCATCAGCAGATGAGTGGATTAGATAACTGTGGTACATCTACACAATGGAATACTACACTGATTTAGCTAATTGTGAAAGACTATAAGCCTGAGCTCCAATGTGTTTGTTTCACATTGATGATGTCTTTCCTCTGTCTTTTCCTCTTACCACTTGCAACAGCATAGATGGAACTAGAGAGCATTATGCTAAGTGAAATAAGCCAGTCAGAGAAAGATAAATATCATATGATCTCACTCATTTATGGAATATAATGAACAAGATAGACTGATGAATAAAAACAGATCCAAAGACAGAGATGCATCGATCAGAACGTTAAACCTCAGAGGGAAGGTAGGGGAGGGTGAGGGTAAGGGGAAAAGATGAACCAAAGGACTTGTATAGATGCATATAAGCCTAACCAATGGACACAGACACCAGGGGTGTGAGGGCATGAGTAGGGGGATTAGGGAGTAATGGAGTGATAAAGACACATATGTAATACCTTAATGAATAAAGAAAGGGAAAAAAAGAAAATAAAAAGAAATAAGGCGAACTCCCCCAAATCAGGGGTCTTGGTAGAACAGAAAACATACTTGGGAGTCAGGCAGCAAGACAGATATCTTTACTCTCACAGGAGGGTTCACAGCACATACTCTGCACTGAGTGGGCAGTCTGCTCGGCTTTTTAATCCTGATGCATGTGACCTGTCCCTTACTCTTTTTTTAAAAACATATATACATATTTTAAAATATATTTTTATTTATTTCAGAGAGGAAGAGAGAGAAACATCAATGATAAGAGAGAATCATGGATTGGCTGCCTCCTGCATGCCACCCACTGGGTAGGAATCCAGTGCATAAACTGGGCATGTGCCCTGACGAAGAATCAGACTGGGACCCTTCAGTCTCCAGGCCAATCCTCTATCCACTAAGCAAAACCCACCGGGGCTGTCCCTTACTCTTGATTGGAGCTCAGGTTTATAGTCTTTCATAATTGGCTAAATCAAAGTTAGGGGTTGGCCTTTGCCATTTGAAGATGGGGAGACATCATACAGGCCAAAATGGTGGCTGCCAAGTTATGCAGTCCAAAATGTAGGAGGCTGTCTAAACTGTACTTTGACAGAAAAGATTACTTGTTTATTTTCAGAGAACGATGACATACCCGTCTCTTATTAGCCCCACAAATGTCAGCTTTATCATCCCATAATATATGTTTAATGAATATTTGTTGACTTGCAAATATTGTGATAAGGAAATCTGGAATAATTTCTTATTCATTATGGGCTATGTTCTGTGTCCTTTGGAAGCTTTCTTATCACATGGAAAGAACTTTAAAGAAAGAGACAGGAACCTTAGCTTTCAATCCTGGTAGTGTCACAAACTCCCCTGTGATCTGCAGCAAATCACTTGCCTTCTCTCTCTCTCTCAATTTTTAACATTTAATCACATTTATTTATTGTTTGTTTGTTTTTGTTACTCCTCACCTGAGAATATTTTTCCATTGATTTTTTGGGAGAGTGGAAGAGAGAGGGAAAGACAGAGAGAAACGTCAATGTGAGAGAAACACATCGATTGGTTACCTTCTACACATGCCCTGAACAGGGCTTGGGCCAGGGAGTAGCCTGCAACTGAAGTACATGCCCTTGACCAGAATCAAATTTGGGACCCTTTGATCCGCAGGCCGCTGCTCTATCCACTGAGTCAAACTGGCTAGGCCCACTTGCCTTCTCTTGCTGTCAGTTCCCTGGTTTGTGAAACCAGGATTGATCTGTAAAGTTTACTTTAGCTCTGGGTTTGGGCTACTCTAGATAGCAAGGGGCAGCCTTTCTTATGTCATTGCTATTAATATCCACAGTGAATTTTTCCCCGTGTAAGGACTGCCTGATTGATGGCTCACCCCCAGTATATAAAATGAGAAATACAAGAGAAAAATAAGTGCTTTGGCCAAGCTTCCATGCCTAGCATGTGTGCATATATAGCGGTGGGGGGTTTTGCTCACTCCTCACGTCAGGCCTTTGGATTTGACTAGATTTTTCTATCCTAGAGCTGTTTAGCAGCAATTCCCAAGCATAGACTGTCAACCCTTAATTATATGCATGCCCACTGTCTCCTCCATGAATGACACAGGACAAAGGTATGGCATTCCATCTGGTTTACTCTTGTCCCTCTGCAAACTCCCATCCACTGACATGTTCATTACAGTCAGTTCAAGTACTGTCTTCTGAGAAGGAGATGAAAGACAGAAGACACTAGTCCTTTCCCTCATGGAACTTCTAGTCTGCCTGGCAAGTGGGGACATAAATGTGTGGGGAAAGAATGGGCTACCATATGTAAGGGAGAACCTGGGAGTCAAGTGCTGCTTTGATACATCTCCAATACCTAGAACAGTACCTGACACAAAGAAGATGCTCTACATACATAAAAATAGGTGCTAATTGCCATGGTTTTCAAACATTTTAGTTTAAAGAAGGGAAAGCCTTTCTTCAATGAAACAGGTGGATATAAGGTTGCCCTGATAAGAAGAGCTAGGTTCAAACGCTGCTTGCTCAGATCTCCTCTGTGCACCAGAGATGTTCCCCAGAGCCCAGTCACTTACTGCAGTCAATTACAAAGGAGTTGAAGATCAACTTGCTGTTTTTCCTTAGGAAAATAAATAGAGGTTTGAAGAACCAGGCCCTCCAAAAGGAATATTTGCCATCTGACAAAGCGTTGTCAATCTCTCCTCTCCCCTTCTTATATATAGGGAGTTCCAATTCATAAGGGCAGAGGAGAGAAAGTTTTGACTAGGAAACTTCCAAGTTAGTCTACAAATGTATATCAATCTGATGTTTACTTTAAATAAAGAAGGAAAGAAAACTACAGTGGTAATGTTTTCCAGTATTAAATAGAAAGTCATTTCATCTTGTCTTCCAAGCAGTCCTGATTTGAAAATATAATGTAAAACTCTCATGAAATCTGTTTAGTTAGTATATGGTGCTGCCTTTTGCACAGCTCACCCTGCATCACACTGGTATCCACTAACATTCCTCACTAAGTTCATGTTCAGCCTTAGGCACATGCAGGTGCTAGAGGGGGCTACCTGATGAGAGAATCTCTATGCATGCTTACAGGACTGAGACCCACTTCTCAACTTGGCCTCCTTGCCTTTCCACCCCTCACTAGCAAGGGAGGGAAAACCCAACCCAGGGATGCATACTTGTCAAGGTGATCCAGGGAGGAAGGTACATCCCAGATAAGCATCTGGGAAACAATTTTGGGTAACCAACATCTATTTTTAAAAATCTGTTAAATGGATAAAGCTCTTGAATTAAGAGGTTTTCATCATTATCCATCTCATGGCTCTTTCATAAAAATCTCTTTACCTGTACCACAGACTGTCCCTCCATACAGCCAGAAGGGGCAGGCATTAGACCGAATGTGTCCTTCCCAAATTCATACTTTTAAAGCTAACCCCCAGTGTGATAATATTTGGAGATGGGACTTTTGGGAGGTGATTAGGTTTTGAGGGTCCTCTCACAAATGACATTTGTGTTCTTATAAAAGAGACCCCAGAGCGATCACTTGCTTCTTTCTGAAATGTGAGGTTATAAAAAATAAAAATAAAAAAAGAGCCACCTATGAACCAGGAAATAGGTTCAAACCAGACACCGAATCTACAAGAGCCATGATCTTGGACTCCCCAGCCTCCAGAAATAAATTTGTTTTTTTACAATCCATCCAGTCTATGGTATTTTGTTATAGCAGCTTGAAAGGACTAACGCACCTCATCAGCAGCAGGGGAAACTGAAGGGTAAAAGGAGTTCACTTTAGACAGCAAGTCACCAGGAGCCCTAGCTTCTCCCCCACTGTCTGGTATACACATTTCTTCCACCTCTTTGCCAGTCCTAAGACTTCCTTATCTTCAAAATCTAGCTCAGGCCTGACAGCCATCTATCTATCCACCTCTGCCCTTCCAACACGACTGCAGACTTCACCCCCTGTCCAAGCCCTGACCCACAACATGTAGCCTAGGCTTTTGCACTTAAGTAGTTGAGCTTGAATCATTAAATCTGATTTTAAGATAGAAGCCATTCAAGGTTAGGGCTGAAGGGAACCTTGGAAATTAGGAGAAACTGAGGCTTTCCTAGGGTTCCAAGGTTATGAAAAAAATATGGCTGGGATCCAAGTTTTCCTATGTGTGCCTATGCCTTCCTGGTTACATCTTCAGTTCTTCTCTTTATTTTCTTGGTCTCTTTTACCTTTGCTGCACAGTACCTCCTCTCTGTGACCATGGTGTTGACTCAAGGAGGGATTAACGACCTACACAACAAAGAGCCCAGATAGAGGTTGTGGTCCTCAGCTCTGAACCATGACTTGATCTCAACTAAGACCTTTCTTAATATTGGTTTGGAAGCCCAAATGATGGCTCCCCAAAATTAGGTAACTTGCTCAAGATCACTTGGCTAAGAAGTGGCCACAGCAGGAGCCAACTGTAGGTCCTTAGGCCCCAAGGGCAGCGCTATGCCCTGGGGGCTGCTCCAGGCACTGTCCAGAGCCTGCAGATCTGGAGGCCAACTGCGCCAGAGGCAAGCCCAGATCCTGCCCCCCGCCCCCCTCTTCTCAGCGTGACATTGTGGAAGTGCCTTATTCCCTTAGGTCTCTAAGAATTGCTGGCATATTTGTGCCTGTGGCTCCCATCTGAAGTGTGAGGTTTGGAAGGAGACAGTGTGGGAGGTTCACACTGGCCTTCTGTATGTAATCCGGACACTCTTGAGGGTTCCTAGCCACCATAAGCCAAATCCCCGAAGCTTGTGTGCAACCCTACCGCCTTGCACACAAGCCCCCACTGTGACAGGAGGATATCTGAACTCAGCGCTCTGGAGTGGTGAAACTGGAGACAGCTTGGCCAGCCGCTGGAATAAACCAGGATTAGAAGACTTTCTCCAGAGTAGTGCTCTAGGGTCCTTCTCAACCCGCTGTGCTCCCACGCCCCCTAGAGTACCCACTGACCCCCGCAGGCGGAATCCTTGTGGACGTGTCCATCCAGCGGGTGGCCCCCGGCCGGCCAAGTCCTTCTCCAGATTCCAGCGTTGGGGGAGGAAGAGGTGAAGAGCCTGGGCACGCGAATCGCCAACCTCCCAGCGCGAGCTGGTGAGCACATCTTCACGCGTCCCCCACAGCTCAGCTCGAGCCAAAGAACTTTTACATCACCTGCGTTCCGTGACGCTTCTAGAACTGGATACCAAACGCCCTCGGATAACTGTATCCACTACTTTTGCAGGACTCTCCGGAGAAGGCGGGCAGGGGGCCGGAACAGGGGTGAGGGTCTTCCCAGAGACCTTCCTAACCCGCTTCTCTTTCCAGACAGCAGTGGTCAACCCTAGAAGGACGAGACTTGGGCGTCCCAAAAGACCTAGCGGACTGGGCTCCTCGAGGTACTGACCTTCCCTGAGGATTAGGGAAGGTGGGGAGAGGGACGCTGGGGGCGTGGGGGGGCGGGAGGGGGAGGGTCGCTAGGATCTGTTTGCTGCCAAGTTTGGAGGTGGGATAGGGCAGTTTGGAGTGAAGAGCCCTAAAGCAAACTTTCCTCTCCCCCTCATCTGAAAAGGAACCACATTGCCAGGGGGAAAAAAGACTTAGTGTAAACACAAACAACCTCAAAAAGAAGCCAAGAAAAACTAAGCCAAAAAAACCCAAGCGCAACACTCTTACAAAACTGTCTGGTTTTGTAACAATTTCCCTGCCGCGGGCCAATGAGCAGCGTGGCGGCGCATCACGTGGTGACGTTTTATATAACGCTTTGCTTAGACAAGACAGTTATTAGGCGGCGCAAGGCGGCCGGCATGGAGCTCTTGGAGTCACGGCAGGGACTGGTGTGCGGCAGCGCGACAGCAGTGGCAGCCCCAATTCCCTCCAGCCACCGCTCCCTGTTCTGGGTCCCCGGCCCCTAGACGCCTCTTCCTGAGTTTGTTCTTCCTTTTTAATGGATTTATTTCAGGCTGAACAGATGCCGAGCTTGCCCGCTGAGCTCTCGGGCAACAACTCAGAGCTGGCAGAGCCAGCGGCATCAGTGACCTATGTTGATTCTGGCCATCCGGAGGCGGCTACAGAAGGTCTCTCACCTCTATCGACGCAGGAGCCAGAGCAGCCTCCTCCCGCCTCGACGACCGAGTGCAAAGTCCTGCTCACACAGGCAGACGCCCTGGCGTCCGGGGGGCGCCTCCGGGAAGCCCTCGAGGTATACCGACAGCTGTCGGAGCGGCAGCAGCTGGTGGCTGAGCAACTGCAGCAGCTGGTGCGCTGCCTGGCTGAGAACATCTCAAAAGGAGAGGAGCTGGCGCCAGTGCCCACGGTTGGGGGCAGCGCTACGAGCTGTGTGGTGGGGGCGGAAGAGGCAGGAGTGGCAACCGCCACCGAGGCCACCGAGTTGTGGGATGGCTTCAAGTGCCGGAAGTGTCATGGGTTTCTGTGGGACCCCGTGTCCTTGTCGTGTGGCCACACCTTTTGTAAAATGTGCCTGGAACGCGGGCGGGCCGCCGACAGGCGCTGTGCTTTGTGCGGGGTCAAGCTCTCCGCGCTGATGGTGGCCACCGGGCGGGCGCGCGCAGCCCGGCGGGCTGGGCAGCAGACGCCGCCGCCGCTGCGGGTCAATGTGGTGCTCAGCGGTCTCCTTGGCAAGTTGTTTCCTGCTCGAGCTCGAGCATCGCAACTCCGGCACGAGGGCAACCGGCTGTACCGGGAGCGCCAGGTGGAGGCTGCACTACTCAAGTACAACGAAGCAGTCAAACTAGGTGAGCCCACCGCGATCTCCTGGAAATGAAGGCACAGGGAGGTGGGGGATGGTCGGGCCCAGGAGTGCTCAGGGGACCATGGGATGGACCGGAATCGGAGAGGGGGAAGGATTTCTGGAGTTCACTCTTGGACTTTTCCTCTGTCCCTACCAATTTCTTTCTTTCTTTGCGTCTCTGCCTCTCTCTCTCTGTTGCTCTTTGTCTTTTTTCTGTGTCTCCTTTTAACTTGTGTTTCTGCATCTCCGTTTCTGTTTGTGGCAAACTGGCTCTGTCTCTCCTTTTGTTTATCTTTCACACCTTTGTCACTCGGTTTGTTGCTCAGTGTCACCGACTCTGTTTCTTTTTCTCTCCTCACTCTGTCTCTGCACGTCTGGGCTCCCAGTTACACCTTCCTGAACCTTCCCTGCTGGTAGGGAAACTTCGCACCCTTCCCACCCTCGCACAGGCTCCGCTGGGTTTCCGCCAGCCCCAGGTGTTCTCTAGGCACCTGTGTCTACTGTCCCACCAGCCCGGACCGCCCTTGCGACCGGGAGGTGTCCCTTCCGGGGCCACAGCTCCCGGTGGACTGGGTCCGGCGTGGAATTAGGTCAGGAGAGCACTGGTTGCATAAGTGCCTCGAGCAGCCTTGGCTGGGCTGCCCCTCCTTTGCGCGGGCGGGCGGACGGGATTGTGTAATGGCTGAGGTAACCAAAGTGGGCCATGCTTGCCTCGGAAACCATCCCGAGAGCATTGGGGGGGGGGAGGGGGGAGGAAGAGCGCTCGTGCCCCGCTGCCCTGTGACTCATTGTCACCGCTTCCTATCACAGGATCCCTGTCTGAAATAGATGTCCCCCTCCCCTTTCAGCCAGCTGCCTGCGTTCCTGGCCTGGAAACTGCTCAGGGATCCCAGGGCTGTGGGCTAGCTGAGAGTGGGACATGCCTCTGTCCCGCTTTCTTGTGCTGCCTGGAGACGGATGGGTGGGCTTTGTGGGTTGAAGGATAAGGTGGGCAGCCCCATGCCTGTGGCCCTACTAGAGCTCCAGAGTTCCCGCAGGGAGAGGCTTCCACAACCCTTTCCTCCCCGAATCTGAATCCAGGAAGTGGCCTCTGAGCCACTGGATGCTGTTGCCCCAGTTCAGGCAGGCTGCCAGGAGCTCTGCTGGTGGGACATGGTGTCTGGTGAAGCATGCAGGGAGGAAGAAGGCAGCAGGGCTAGGCAGACTGGACTCTGGGACTCAATGGGTTGAGGAGGGGCTGGGCTGGAGTCTCCATATGTGGAGCCCAAACCAGCACTGGCAACAGGTATTAGGAGTAGGGGAGGAACTAGGGTGGACTGGGCAAGACTGGCACCAGAGGGAGATGGGGACTCCCTACACACACACACACACACACACACACACACACACACACCCTGTGCTCACACAAACACACTGAGCTGCCACTGGGCTGGAATGTGCTGCAGAAAAGAAGAGACAGAAAAGACTTTAAACTGGTAGCTAATGTCTTAAGAGTAAGTAATGGACACCACACAAGCCTTCAGCACAACCCTGAGGGAAAAACCAACAAAATCTGTTCCTGCAACAAAAGTTGGAGTCTTGTCCCTGGGGAAGAGCAGGGCAATATGAAGGAGACAGGTGGAGGCCACTTAAGCCCAGATCTCCAAGGGAGGTTCCATTCCTTCTAGCCATCCCAGGAGGGCCAGTTTTTTTTTTATGGGGTTTTTCCTTGCACTGTCAGAGCAGTCAGGGTGAAAATGTCAAGACAACTTCACCTTTCTAGGAGGAAAGGAGCCTCTACAACAAAGAGTATCTTTGTACTGAAAGATGGCCACACTCTCTTCCTCGTTGTTTTAAATACTGTACCTCCCTTCAGAAAAAAAGAAACTTGCCCCTCACTCCAGATGCAAAGTTTGGACAGTTAACAAGTCTGACTAGCTATCTGTGTGACTTTCAGAAGATGCCTTCCTTCTCTGGGTTTGATTTTCCTCGTCTGAAGAATGGGTTGGTTGAACCAGATGATTTCTAAAGGCCTTCCCACCCCTGACATCTAATGACTCAGAGTGTTGGTGAGAGCCAATCTCAATTTACTCTCAGAAGTCTTGTCTAAGTTCATTCACATTTGGCTATCTACACTTAGTGACCAGATTATTATGATCTCTGAATACATAATCTGGCTACTCAGTGTACATAATAAAAGGTTAATATTCAAATTGTCCTCTCAACCAAGAGTTCGATCAGCAGGCAGGCCAGCCAACTGCCCATGTCCCCTCCCCTTGCCTAAGCTGGCTGGACCCCACCAATGCATAAATTCATGTACCGGGCCTCTAATACATAGTGGCTACATTATCATGCATTCAGAAATCATAATAATCTGACCACTCAGTGTATAATGAGAGGAAGGAGCCTTGCAAATACATTTTCATTTTCTTAGAGAAACTTCATATGTTCTGGGTTTCTAGACAGATGTTGTTATTGCTGCCAGAAGACTAACTTGAGCTTGTCTTCCTGGTGGCCACGATGGGAGTCACATCTGGCCAGCTCCCTCTCCCCACTTCCTGTCCTGTTTTCTTGTCGGTAATACCTCACTCAGAGAAGCCAGGCTGTCAGTTGCTAGCCCCATAAAGCCCCATGCCAGAGTTTTTTCCATGTCAAAGTCACTGAAGCACCTCTGACACCACAGGCACTCTAAGGATATGCTTAATTAGAGGGGCAAAAATCCCTTCTTTACAGCCGGGGCAGCTCAGACCCATAGTGGCTACAAGGGAATGTGGTTTGCAGGACAAGATTAGGGCTAGAAATTGAGCATGATCCTTTGGGTCCCCAGGGGAAAAGTCCTAGAAAACTTGCCATCTGCTCAAGATCCAGCCTCATACAGGATTTACATGTTTCTGCTGGGGGCCATTAATGAGGGTTTTTTTTTCTCTCTCTCTCATTTTGGCAGCACCAAATGACCATTTACTTTATAGCAACCGGTCACAAATTTATTTCACCTTGGAGTCGCATGAGGATGCACTGCATGATGCAGAAATAGCATGTAAGCTCCGCCCAATGGGCTTTAAGGTGAGTGTGGGATGGGAAGCATGGGAAGGGGTTATGCTATAAAAGAAAATGGCCAGAAGGGCTGCTGCCCTTGAGGGTATGGGATATTAGAGTTCAAGTAGACCTGGGATAAGGCTTTGCAAAGGAGCAAGTCCCTTGACAAAGGGTTACTTAGAGGTCTTTAAGGGAACTGGATTCTCCCCCAATTTGATTCTCCATTGATGACCTTCATAGCAGCCTGGGCTCTGTGACTCCAGAACATAGACTTGAGAGGCTGACTGCCTGAGTTTATGTCCCAGCTCTTCTACTTTTATCATCTATGTGACCTTGGGCAAATTACTTAGCCTCCCTGTGCCTTATATTCTCATCTATAAAATGGAGATATTCAAAGTTCCTACTTAACAGGGTTTGTCGTAGTTGCCTGCAAGATAGAGCTGTGCATAAAATAATCCTTGGAAATGCTTCAGGTAGTAGTGAATACCCATGAAGTTAGTGACTGTTAAGAATAGTGTCAGGAGGGTAAATAAGAGTGGGATTGAATGCTAATGTTTTCTTCCAGGCACACTTCAGAAAGGCACAAGCCTTGGCCACCCTAGGCAAGGTGGAGGAAGCACTAAGAGAGTTTCTATACTGCGTTTCACTGGATGGAAAGAACAGGAGAGCAAGATCTGAAGCCCAAAGGGTGAGTTGAGATGACATCAGGTCCAGATACCAATGAGTTCCCAAATCACTGTCTTTTCCAGGGAGGTGACTGAGGGAACTGTCTTTCAGGGCATTTGGGGTCTTCAGTGTGTGATTCCCTGGGTTAAGGGGACAAGAGGGAGACTTAAGTTCTAATTGATTGCCTCCAAGTCACTGTGCTCTTGGGGTGTACAATCAGATTGAGCAGTTGCTACATTGCTGTAGGAGCCTATGAGGAATGTTCTTGCTTCTTTCACTCAGGGTCTGGGTTGTCAATGGGGAAAAAAACATAAGACAAAAATAAATGCAAACAAGTTAACATGGGGATGGAGGCTCACTGAGGAGATTATGGCTGTTGACAAGAGGTCAGGGGTGTGGGGATGCCTGCAGCTATAGAACTTTACTTTGACCGTGTCACAGCTTCAATAGCCACACAGGGAAGCCAGCTCCTCATAAAGGATGCTGGCCCTCGTCTCACTTGCCATATGTACAACTCCAACCTTCACTTACTTTGCTAGAAATAAAACACAAACACTGTCTCACAAATGTAAGTCAGAGACCATTACAATATAATTTAAACGAACATTCCAACTCTTGAGTCCCAGGAGAATGTGGTTATTTTTAAAAGCTGCATGAAGTACTGAGAGTATTAGCAAAGGCTTAAACATCCTCATTCCCTGGACTTTGTTGCTTACTCTTCTGCAATGTGCTCTCAGCATGTCTGGCTAATTGGCCTGAAGTTGGACATTCAGTGGTGGCCTCTACTCTTGCCTTGTGCCCACCCCCCAATTCACCACCACAACCCAAGAACTTCTGTTCCATTGTGGTTTGGCAGAGCAGTGATGAAGAAAGAGCAAGAGACAGGACTGGTTGCTTGAAGGCTCCAGAAACGAATGGTTAGAAAAATCAATGAATTAGGGCAGTGGTCAGCAAACTGTGGCTCTCGAGCCGCGGTTTATCGCTCTGCTGACTAATGAGTTTGCCAACCACTGATCTAGACTCTTGATTCCAATAATTACAGGCTAATGTTTCCTTGTGATTAAGCCCCTAATTCCAATGATCGGCAAACTCATTAAGTCAACAGAGCTGAGTTTGCCAACCACTGACTAGGGGAAGTGGAGCTCTGGAGATTCTGACTCTGACAAATTTCTTTTCTGGGGAGTTGCTTTGCCATGATTGGGAAGTGGACAAGGTGTTCTTGAGAGAAGCACTGGTGGATCCTCCAAATCTTAATTATAGTCCATGGTGTGGATAATAATAACAACACCAACAATAATAGCAGCTAACATTTATTTAGCACATCCTTTGCACACCAGGCACTGAATTAGGGCTCTCTGTGGAAGATATAATTTAATCCCCACAACATATCTATGGGGGTAGATGCTGTTATTTTTCCCCATGTTACACATGAGATGGATGAGGATGCTGAAGCTTGATGACTTCCATATATATATATTTCAGAGAGGAAACGAGAGGGAGAGAGAGATAGAAACATCAATGATAAGAATCATTGATCAGCTGCCTCCTGCACGCCCCCTACTGGGGATCAAGCCCTCAACCCAGGCACATAGCCTTAACTGGAATTGAACTCTGGACCCTTCAGTCCACAGGTTGACACTCTATCCACTGAGCCAAACCAGCTAGGACAGGCTTGGTGACTTTCGTGAGGTTGCACAGTTAGTGATTTGTGGAAAATCATTTGAAGCCAACTCTACCTGTTTCCAGAGTCTGCCTTCTAGCCACTTCCTGCTGTCCTGAGGGGACATGCTCAAGAGTCTCAGCAGCACTCATTGCTGGGGGTAGGTGGAGAATAGCAATGGAACCAACCATTTCTGCAATGGATGGACAAAGCTGGTTAGAAGAACCTTGACTTTGGGGACAGATTGTGCAAAGGCCAACAAAGGAAGGTATCAGGTCCTAGGATGAGTGGTTTCTTTTCTTTTTTAAAAATATATTTTTATTGATTTTTTACAGAGAGGAAGGGAGAGGGATAGAGAGTCAGAAACACTGATGAGCGAGACATCAATCAGCCGCCCCCTGCACGCCCCCCACTGGGGATGTGCCCGCAACCAAGATACATGCCCTTGTGATTTCTTAAACAGTCTTTTTAAAAGTATTGATTGATTTGAGAGAGAGAGAGAAAGAGAGAGAGAGAGAGAGAGAGAGAGAGAGAGAGAGAGAGAGAGAGAGAGATTGATTTGCTTTTCTACTTCTTTATGCGTTTGTTGGTTAATTCTTGTATGTGCCCTGACCAGGAATGAAACCTGCAACTTTGGCATATCGGGGCGATATTATAGCCAACCAATCTACCAGACCAGGGCCATGAGTAATTTCTTTACTCCCATTTGCACATTTCACGGGTGGCCTGAGAGGGTCTGGTATCATCAGTTACGTTGATTTCTTTTTCCAGCTGCTGTTAGAGAGGCTGCCTAACTTAATAGGGCAAGAAATTGTGTTAAGATCTGGAGACTCAACGAGGCATAAGACACAGTGTCGGTCTCAAGGACCTTACAACCCTGCATGTGTTACCCAATGCAATATAAATGCCTGACAATAGGAGCCTATGCCCATAATGAGTGTCTGGAGTTCTGAAGCTGGGGCAAGAATGTAGGGGCAAATTTCCATGGAATGTGACAAGGATATGGCAGCCACTTAAGAACACTGAGGGCTTGCAGCAGTCCTTATTAACCGGGTTGTTCCATTTTTAGGTGTGACATAGATGGTCTAAGTTCACTTGGCATTAGTTACCTTATACACTCACAGACCTCAGATTCTCTCCCCCGCTCCTCACTTCTTGAGCCAGTTGAGCCTTTTGAAGGCTGGTACTGAATTGGATTTTTACTTTCATTTATGTGGAATGATTATTCCCACTGAAAGCTGGCCCCACATTTGTTTTTTAAAGTCATTGGGAAGGCCTAAAACAATATCTTAGGTAGTAAAGGGAAGAAGTGAAGAGCTGCTGTTGTTTCTATCTTGCTTTCTTCTATTTCTCCTTTCTGCCTCTGCTCCCTCGCACCACACTCTGCACTTTTACCCTCACATTTTAGTGCTGTGTGGCAGCTATTGAAGAACATCACACTGTTTTGGGGAGAATGTTAGGAAGATTGCTTCACAAATGGGTAGGAGGGCTTCTGAGAGCCAGCTTTGGCTTCTGTGGGGGAAAGTGCTCTGAAAACTGTCATTTATGACCCTAAGCACTGTGAATTCCTTTCCACCTCATTCTTTTCCCAACTTAGATCTGGGAAGTGGGTTCCACAGAAATAGAAGGAAAACAGGGATGTCTGAGGACATTGGGCTTGAACCCAAGGCCTCTCCCTGGGCCCTGGGATGGATAAGTGTGCTAATTCAATTCTATCTAGTGTGACGAGTATCTGTTGGGCATCTGTCCTGTGCTCTCCAGAAGCTGGTTGTCTGGTTAGAGAGAAAGACTTATGTCTATGGTACAATTTGAGGCTAACACAAGACTGTGTTGTGTAAGGTGCTATATTATGGTACAGTGGAGAACATGAAAGGATAAGTGACATCAGAGAGGCTGGAATAGTAGGGGAATCCAACCCTGGAGCTGAGTCTTGAAGGTCAAGCAGAGTTGGTTATATGAAGAACCATCATGAAATAACTGGGAGGGAGGTAGTGGGGGGAAACAGCAAGGGAACAAATCAAACTGGAGCATTTGGTCAGGGTTCCTGTTAGGCTCTCTTGATTAATTAATACCCTGACTGAGCATGAGGGTGGGGCATCCTTTAGTGGGTCTCCAAACATTGTAGGGGGCTCTGGGTGGAAACACTTGAATGTGTTTGGGAAGCCAGGTGACCTATCCTATTACATGTTATATACCATATATACTCATGTGTATTCACAATCCCTGCTGTCACATTGAGGCAAGTATGTGGGCAGCCAATGATGCAGCATGCACTAGAACACTGATTGTTGAGTCCAATCCCTTCTGGATCTTCTCATTCAATGGGCTTATGCAGTTGCAAAGGAACCAGCCATACACTGGAACCAGTCTGCCCCAGTACTAGTACTTGAAGTTCCTTGACTTTCTCTGGAAAATGAAGGTCAGAATGGGGGAGGAGGGGCTGAGAAAAGAGGGAGGAAGGTTGGCTTCTGCTTTTTCTAACACTTCAGTGCAGAAGGGATAAAGGCCCAGGGATGATGACTGGGGAAAGAGGGAGCAAAATGGGCAGGCAGAGGAAAGAAATATCAGAACCTAAAAGACAATTGTAGACTTCTACCCAGTGGGGTGTTATGGACATGGCTATAGGTCCCCCAGCTGATGTTTTTGTCTCCTGTCTTCACCTCTTTGACTCTTTCCTCCTACACAGTTTTTTTTTAATCCTACTGCAGATATTTCTATGGAAAGATAGCACTGCAGTTATAGCCCTTTAAGTTTGACTAGGGTGACAGAGGCATCTGGCATGCCTTCTCAGAATGCAGATTCCTGGACCACACTTCAGATCTGGGGACTCAGGCATAGGAACTTGGAACCTGGACTTTTAATAAGCTCCTGGGTTATTTGGTGAAGTGAGGCCCCCTTCCCTGGTTTGCCCTAGTTTGTCTGATTTAAGGCTTCATCCCTAGAGTTTTTCCTTGCAACCTTTGCCCTCCACCATTTTCTCCCCCTCTCTCTTCACCTGAGTACCTGTAGAAACTTAAGTAGTGAAGTCTTCTGTTTTATGTCACAGCTTCTCCTTAGTTTCTTTTCACCATCAGTTCCGGGGGAGTCTCAGGAACATTTTCCCGATATCCTGAAGCTATTGGCACCTCAGCTTAGATTAAAGGAACAAGTAGAATTAATGGCTACTGAAGGTGACAGCCATAATCTTCTAAAGTTGTCACAGGTAAAATTCAATTCACCCAGCTCGTTTGTGACGCTTTGTTTGGCTGTTTTGTGGGCAGACCTGGGGATGAGCCCTACCTCTCTTACTTTGGTTCCTGAGAAATAAGAAATGGACTGGTTATGTTCTTTGCTGGAAGGTTATTTCTTCTTCTTTTTTAAAAAACATTTTTATTGATTTCAGAGAGGAAGGGACAGGGAGAGAGATAGAGAAATATCAATGATGAGAGAGAATTACATATCAACTGCTTCATCCATGCCTCACACTGGGGATTGAGCCTGAAACCGGGCATGTGCCCTGACCCAGAATGAAACTGTGACCTCCTGGTTCACAGGTTGATGCTCAACCACTGAGCCACGCTGGTCAGGCAGAAGGTTATGTCTTAACGATAAAAACTGGATTTCAGACATGGTCCTAGGGTTTATGATTTGTTACATTCATTTTTCAGTTCTTGGTTAAATCTACATGAGAGAGATTTGATAGAACTAGAAAGGAATTAGTCAACTTCCACTGGAGCCATTCAATGAGGTGGCGTTATCAGCCTAGGGGTGGAGCCTGGGTTGATAAAGATCCTCCTTTCCTGCTTTTTGTTTGTTCAAGCTGTGGCCTTTGAGCACCAACTGAGTTCCTTGTAAAGACAACTCCATTTGATCCCCAAGAGGAGGTAGTTTCCTGCACCAATGTCTTACACATAAGTAGACTTCCAGTACATATTACAGGCTGAGAAGAGGGAAGCGATTTGGGAAGGGTTAAGGTCCTTGGAGGAAGATATATGTGCCTTTCTTTGAAAACAAGGGAACAGAACCATGGAGAGATGGATTTCAGACCCTGGCTTTCCCATTTGAGGGCAAGTGGGCAGCAGCTGGGGTTCAGAGTTTAGTGCTGATTGCCGCAGCCCTTTGGGGCTGCAATCCCCACTGCATTTGTGCCCTGTGTTCTTCCCTGTATGTAAATAAACTCTGGGATCTCCATGGCTTCTTAGATTACCTGGCAGGTGGAAATCTTACATTTCTTCACTTCTCTCCCTACTCAGGAGAAGGAATAAAATGCAAGTGTGTCCAAGTAAAAAAAAAGAGGGGGAGGTGGAGGCAGAAGTGAAAGAGCATCTCCTGAAATCAGAGAACCTCTAGTGCATTTCAATAATTGTTTGAGGTCATGATTACATGATTGAGAACACTAACACTGAACTTAAGTGCCTGGAGTGGTTTCTAATTGCTTCTCATTCCAAAACGAAGAAAAAAGAGCACCGCTGGCTTTCCAGTGAGAGCCAGCTATGGAACAGGGATGGGGTTTCCACCCAGATTTTGCTTTGCAAATCAGTGTACTCCTGTGTAGCCAATGCCTGCGGCTCATGGAAAGTTAAGGACAAAGAATTAAATAACTCTAAACTCCTCAGGTTGGATGCTGAGAAACCCCACAGCTTTTTTCTCTTCACCTCATTGTTTTTTTCCCAGCTCTATGGCTCTCATTTTTCATCTATCTAACAATGTTTTTGATAGGGATTGGAGGGGAAACAAGAACATGGGCTTTTTGAACTGTACACTATGGGTTTACAATAAAGAGGGATTCTCAAGGTATTGGACTTATTTCTAGATCCATTTTTGAGTATTCCTCTCTTGGACAAACATTCTTTTCTTTCTTTTTTTAAGCAAAGGCATGGAAACTTATTGCAAGTGTATACAAACTCCCACCTGGGAAGGGTTCCCCAAATGGGTAACCCTGGACAAACATTGCTTAAAAGACTAAAGGCATTATTGATCATTTTGCCAAATGATTTTGCCTCTTTTTTAACATTCTCCCCAAAGTCTAGTGAAGGAAACATGCGACTCACAAGCCACGGTTTGCCGCTCTGTTGACTAATGAGTTTGCCGACCACTGTCATATACTAACCTTTACCTTTTTGCACATGATATGCCACAATTGCCTAATCCTCACAGCTTCCAACTATACGGTAACATTTAGTCTAGTCCAGTGGTCGACAAACTCATTAGTCCACAGAGTGGCAAACTGCTGCTCACAAGCCACGGTTTGCCGACCACTGCCATAGTTCATTTGAGCTGCATAACCTATAGCTGGAGCATGAGTAACTGCAAGTCTGTGACACTCCTGTGTCAGAGCCTTCCCAAAAGTCCTTGTGGAGCTGGGCTGCAGAGTGAGAGGAAGCACGGAGTGACAGGATCTACCCTCTCTACATGCCTTGGTTTCCCTAATGTAGTAACTGGAGAATGATCTGGATAGGAGAGGGGACTGGTGCTACATCTTACATTTATCCCCTTCACCACTGCCCTAGAAATTTCTCCCCTACATGCTTTTTGTCCTTGCCTAAGGGGAAGTCCCCCAACTCTGCCCAAGCTGGGCATATCTTTGTCACTGATGCTGTGTGGACAGAAGTGGGAAATATGCCTTGTAACTGCCCCTTTCCCATTAAGCCATGTGTCCACTCAGGACTGTGAAGTTCTCTCTCTGTCTCCTGTGGTGGGAATATCAGAGGACAGTATTGATCCCTAGTCGATTCTGACTTTTGGCTTTTTATTCCCCCAGGAAAATGAGGAACTTCCCCATTGTTCTAGACAGGAAGAAGGAGCAGCCAGTGGGGACTGCAACATTCAGATGAATCTTGCAGAAGTAAAGGGGCATAGGCAGCAAGAAACCATGAAAGACCAGGAAGAAGAGGAGGAGAAGGGGTACCCTGCCTCTCCAGAAGCTGCCTCCAGACAGACTGGCAAAAGCCAGGAAAAGAAAAGAAAACATTTTCAAGTTGAACACAAAGACTCAGAAGTTCCCACTAAAGTCTGTAAGCCAGGTACTGACTCTACCCATCGCTAAAGATCCTTGGGGGAGATGCTGTTCATATAAGGGTTCTTTAGGCTCTGGGTGTGTGGTCCAGCTCTGGAACTTGGCTGTGGCACCTCAGGATTGCTGTGAAGTTTCTGTGAGAGCGTGCATAGTTTCCAATGTACTGCCAGTGCTCAAGAATAATTGTAATGGGAAGCCATGACATAAGGTCAAATACAGTCTCAAGTAATCATATCCAGTGCCCTTGATGGTGTCACTTCCTGCCAGGCCAACCACTCCCTATACCAGGAGCAGAAGACCAGAGCTGTGCTATCAGGCCACACTCTGCTCATTCCCAGATGTGTTTCTGTAGGCAGGCATCTGAGAAGCAGCAGCTGCAGCCCAATAGCTTTCAAAGAGAGGTGGGCAGTGCCAAGAGTCACTATAAGCTTTGAATGTCTGGCTCAGTCCATGGAGTTGCTGCTACTGCTCTTGCTGCATAAGATCCCTATTGCATTTGAATGAAGTCCACCGGGCTTCTGGATATTCCCTGACTTGCACTTCTTTTTCTGTGGCGCATCTGGACATCTCAAGAATCTACTTCAGGGTATCCCATTCTCAGTGGGTCAGGTGGCCAATAAATCAACCCCCTGGAAGAGGTAGAGTGGCAGACTGAAAAAGTAATTGGTGTGTGTGTGTGTGTGTGTGTGTGTGTGTGTGTGTGTTTGCCTCACAAGTTCTGTCTGTGAAATCAAGGTTGGTCCAGCTCTGACTTACTGTTTTTTAAATCACAGAACCTCCTGCTGATTTGGGGGACCTGCCTGCTGTCAGTATTCCACTCCCATCTTTTGACGCAACCGACCTTGAATGTGCCCTATGTATGAGGTATGAGATGTATGTTGTCACTTACTGCCTGAGGGGTCTTTCCTCTCTGGTATGTGGATCTTTCTTATAGTGACCTACTGCTTCATTGATCAGCACATAAAAACATGGTTCTAGCTAAATGGAAATTACTTTGACACAGCCTGTCACATGGGCTAGCTGGTGTCTCCTGTTTACAGATTGCATTCCTTATATTCCTGATTTGGAAATACTTGGACAGTGGGAAGGAAACTATCTACTCAGAGGTCACAAACTGTGGCCCACAGGATAAATGTCTTGTGTTTGGTCCTCATGGTATTTTTGTTATTGAAATTTGAATGTCTTGAGATAGGACACACACTTTTTAGTTGGTCATGGTTCCTCCCCTGCTCACTGTCTTATATTAGCCTGAATCTCACATTTGCTTTACTTTTCTGGCCTTTGTAGTAGGAATCCAGGTTTGAGACTCTGGTACTAATGTTAACTACTGGATCAAGAGCTCAAAACTCAAGGGCTAGTGTCAGTGCCATAGGTCTAGTCTGTGAAGCAAAGTCCAGGGCCTGCCTAGTATTTTTTTTTGTGCCATGAAGAGGATTAGTAGTGGGTCTGTACTACTTGGCCAAGCATCTTTACTTCACCCAGTGCCTTATTATCCCTACTTTCCAGATATCTGGAGAGTCAAATCATCCACATACTTCCTCCCAAACCCCACACAAAAAGGGAAGCTGCTAAAATCAGAGTCTGTATGGAAAAAGACTTTATTTATTTATTTATTTATTTATTCTCACCCCAGGATATTTTCCCATTGATTTTTAGAGAGAGGGAAAGACAGAGAAATATTGATGTGAGAGAGACACATCGATTGGTTGCCTCCTGCATGAGCCCTGACCAGGACCTGGGCTGGGGAGGAGCCTGCAACTGAGGTATGTGTCCTTGACCAGAACTGAACCTGAGACCATTTATTCTGCAGGCTGATGCTCTATCCACTGAGCAAAATTGGCTGGGGGAAAATTACTTGTATTTGTTTAATTTCACAGCTGTTACTTTGTAGTTAAGAGGAGAAACTCCAAAGTCAGATGGTCTGGATTTGTACCCTTGCTCTGCCACTTGCTGGCCATTTGTTCAGCTTCTGCATGCCTCCGGTCTTGTCTAGCAGGCCAGAGATGAAGGCCTCAGTGGGTTTATAACAGTCAACCAGCAGCTCCTTGACCCTGGCAGCCTGGATGTAATCACTCTTCATGCCCTTTATCCAGCCCCAGGATATCTTCCTGGCAGTCCTAGAGGTGAGCTGTTCCAGGATCCAATCCTCCAGGTTGAGGTGCTTCCATAACTCCTTGCGGTTGTACTTGATTGTGACCTCGTGACCTTCCCTTGGCGCTTCACAGGGCCATCATTCTCTGGCTGCACGGGCCCTCACCTTCAGTATCAGGATGCTCTGAAAGTAGATGTGAGGAACCTGAACCATCACCTCCCAGACCAGGAGCTGGGGTGTCCGGTCTGCACCCTCCGTGGGGCCACTGTTGGCCCTGGTGGCTGCCTCGGCCACTGTGCATGTCAGGCTTCCCCCCACCCTCCGCCCATCACCTCTGGGTCACCTGCTGGGTGGCTGATTGCCCTTGGCTTGGGTTTGGGGAAGGTGTCTGGAGTCAGCTGCACCATGTGGAGCCCCAGGGCCTAGCTTATCTATGTATACATTCTAGTATATCTATGAATTCCCTAGCATTGTATGTAGAAGTGTGTGAGTGTGTGTGTGTGTGTGTGTGTGTGTGTGTGTGTGTGTGTGTGTTTCTAGGACAAGGTCCACAGCTTTCAGTAGATTCTCAAATGTATCTTTCAAAAGATAATTAAAAGGGGGCTAAAATATTTGCACAAAAGTTGTTTAAATGGCTGAACCAAGAAAAGATATGTTAAGAAAAGTCTTTTGGTCTGTCACATGGTGGGATCCAGCCAGCAGAGGATTCTCAAAGGTTGTGTTGCCCTTTACAAGCACATACGCTTTCCATGTCAATCCCATGAATTTGTATTGGGAACGACTTTTCTTGTCATCTGAATAAAAATGACTAAGGCAGCCATTACCTTCCTTTCTCTTAAAATATGTACCTTTCTTTCTCTGAAAAAAAAAATGGAGTTGGAAGATTTGCTCATAAACTCAGGCAGACCTGATAATGAACAGTTCAACAGATGGAACATGAAACACTTGAGGAAAGCCTTCCATATACTGTCAAGAGTTTGTTTACTTTTACCACCTCCTTCTCCTCCTCAACAAGGTGGCAGGTGGGCCATGCCAGAGCCAAAGGGATAGAGAAACTCTGCTTTCCTGCAGAGAAATGGGCCTCTACATATTAATACCATGATGGCTCTAAGCCTGTGATGTGAGCTGTGGACTTTTACATGTCTAACTTTGAGAGATTTGATTCAGTTTGCTCAGAGAGCCCAGTTCCTTGGTGTATTTATCACTCCTTCCAACATCTAGGGGATGCAAAATCAAACACACAGACTCACTCTGTTTGTGTTTTCCCTGAGGTTGAAGTTCTTTTGTTCCCTTTCCTCTGCTTTCTCCCTTTCATCTTGTTTGTCCCTGATCTTCACAGGGGGCTTCAGAGAAGGTTAGAAATCTGGTCCAAGAAATAAACACCAAGAGGATAAGACCCCCTTTAGTTTGCTTTCTCTGACTTTAAAAGCCATTATTTCCCTTATCCTGCCCCTCTGTTATAAGACTTCAAAACAAAAATCTGCCTGGAGTAGCTATTGTATAGGCTGGGAAGTTATAGGGAGACTCTCGCTGCTTTGTGGCAAAAGAAAAGCTGCCAAATCCAGATAGCATTTCTGATTTCAAGGCTCGTAAAACTGTAGCCCTTGATCAGAAGCATGTAGTTCCTCTTCCAACAAGGTTTGTCTCAAAGTCAGAAATCAAGTGTTGATAAGGGCAATTTCATATACAAGCTTTAGTTTGAGTTATTGTAGGGTTTTAAAATATATATTTTTTTATTGATTTCAGGGAGGAAGAGAGAGAGAGAGATAGAAACATCAATGATGAGAGAGAATCATGGATTGGCTGTCTCCTGCACTGGGAAATCCCACTGGGGATTTAGCGTGCAACCCAGGCATATGCCAAGATGGGAATCAAACCGTGACCTCCTGGTTCATAGGTCAACGCTCAACCACTGAGCCACACCGACTGGGTAAGTTATTGTAGTCTTGAGAAAGTTCCTGTTTTCATTTCTCTTTAGTGTTTTTCTTCGTTTTATTGTTAGTATTATTATTAGGTGCTATTATGATCCTCATGTGTCTTTGGGGTATAGTTATTTTTAAACAATCTGACAGGTCATAAACTAGACAGTTGTATCTCCTATATGAGTTTCTAGAATGAACTCCAGTCTTGTGGTGCTACACTGGCAGAAGACAAATTTGAGTGCAAATTTATCTATCCCAATTCTAGGGAGAAAATGAGGAGCAGTTTGTAAATTTCATGGGAAGGGGTGGAAAGAGTGAATGGAACAATAATTGGCAGCTGCATTCATGAGGAACTTTTCAGGCTCCAAATCTCCCTTGCTGGATTGGGGGAGCTCTGCTGATGGAGGTTTCTTCCTAATTCCAACATCTCAGAACCAGCTAGCTAGGTAGATAGAGCTAGATATAGAGATATACTTGGATTCCCCTCAATTTGAAAATCCTTCCTTGAGATTTGCCTGATATTCTAGCCTTTGGGGCCACCTCTGGGGCTGCTGTGCAGAAACACCTTTTGGGTGACAAGATATTTAGAGATGTGGAACAAGAATGTTTCATGTTTGAACCAGTTACCTAATGGCCTAGTGACCTTTTTATCTATTAAAACATAAAGCTTTATATTTAACCTAGATTTAACTACTCAACTACCTGGGTGTTAGGGAGCCAGTTTATTCTATTCTATTCTATTCTATTCTATTCTATTCTATTCTATTCTA